>CAUYRH010179290.1:0-23821 GCA_963574655.1 Perodicticus potto
GGAAAGGAAGAGCAGAGAGAGGGAAGGAGCGAGGGGGTGGGGTCTTGGTGTGTGCCATACCTTTTGGGACAAAACATGATTGTAAGAGGAACGTTACCTAACAAATGCAATCAGCGTAACCTGGTTTCATTTCTTCTACCCTCAATGAATCCCCAATGATTAAAAAAAAAAAATTCAGTAAACAAAGACTTTCAATGAACTGCCTTAAACAGACTGAGAAACCACTGACAAAATGCAAAAGGTAATTAATGAATGATGGTATGAGGGGCAGAGCAAGAAGGCAGACTAGAGGCAGCTTCTTAGCAGCTGTGCATGGTGAGATTGAGAAGAAAAGACTCAGAACACCTCCTGTTTCTTCCTACCTCTTCGGGGACACAGGAAGACCCCAGGTGAAGGACGGAAACAGTGAAGATGTGGTAAGTATTTGCATTTGGGCAGAGGCCAGTGGTGCTACTGCAGTAGTGGCAGAGGCAATGACAGTTTGCAGACAGACAAGACCTGCCTGGCAGGTTTTCTTTTTTGGACCTGGGTACCTGTTTAAGTTACTTTGGAAAAGTCTGGGCAAGCGATGGAGTGATTTTGAACAACACCCAATGGCTGGACTGAGCTGTCAAGATGATAGAAGCTTTCATTATTCGGTTGGAAGTCAGGCACAGCCACAGCAGAAAAGCTGTCTTGCAGGCTTCACCTCAGGCGCCTAGTGTGAGGCCAATTCTGGCATGCCTGATAAGTGCGTCAGCCCATTTGGAGAGATCTGAGGGACACATGCTTTCCTGGGAATGCCACTGCATAGCCAATGACATGGGAAGTGTTAGAAATGACAGAGGGAATTTAAAATATGGATGGCAAAAGAAAATGTAGGAAAGATGCTGAGAAAGCAGAAAATAACCAAAAAGAAATCCAGAAATAAAATCAAATAAGAGAGGAATTATATGAAGAATATAGATAGGATACAGTGGAGCTTAAGGAATCGAAGCAGTCAATTAGGGACCTTAAAGATGCATTAAAAGTATCAAACAGATTAGACCATTTAGAAGAAAGAAACACAGAAGTAGAGGAACACAAGTAAAGAGACAGAAGAAAGAGAGAAAGCAAAAAGTTCACTAGAGAACTATGAGATTTTATCAAGTGTTCAAACAAGAATTATATATATCTCAGAAGAGGAAGAAGAACACCCCAGAGGAACAGAAATCCTACTAGAAGATTAAGATAAATGAAAATTTCCCAAGTATCCCCCCAAATTCTCACATGCTCCTTTCAGAGGAATATCAAACCCCAGGTCCTCTCAATTCAAACGAAGCTTCTCCAAGACACACTGTCATGAAACTATCCAAAGTAAAGACAAAAGAGAAGATTCTGCAAGGAGCAAGGAGTAAATGCCAACTGACCTACAGGGGCAAATCCATCAGGATGATGTGAACTTCTCAAATGAAAATTTTCAATCTAGACAGAATGGTCATCTACCTTTAACGTACTTAAACAAAAAAATTTTTAGCCCAGAATTCTATATCTTCCTAAGTTAAGCTTCAAAATCTAGAGAAATCAAATCTTTTACTAATATGCAAACACTGAGAAAGTTTGCTGCAAGACCAGCTCTACAGTAAATACTTATACTACACACTGACCACCACCATGGACCACCAGTAAACAAAACACCAAGAAGCTACAAGAACAAACCCGAGCTTGCACAATGACACAAAAGATAAAAGAAAGCAATGAACTCCACCACACTTACCAAATCTCTCAATAAATATATATATATATTTTTTGCAGTTTTGTGCCAAGGCCAGGTTTGAACTGGCCACCTCTGGTATATGGAGCCGACTCCCTACTCTTTTGAGCCACAGATGCCACCCACTGTCAATAAATATTAATAGCTTGAATTTACCACTGAAAAGGCATAGGCTTCCTGATTGGATTAAAAAGCAGAAGTCATCTATTTTCTGCTGGCAGGAAATAGACTTAGCCTTGAAGAACAAAATAAAACTTAGGGTTAAGGGATGAAAAACAATTATCCAGGCAAATTGAAAACTGGAGAGAAGAAAGGAAGGGCTGCAATCTTATTTTCAAAATACAAGTGGATTTAAAGCAACTAAAATCAAAAAGACAAAGATGGAACACTCGCATTGGTTAAGGCAAAAAAGACTACAAGAAGACATTTCAATTCTAAATATGTATGCACCCAACTTAAATGCTCCCAGATTTTTAATTAATTAGTCTGAGCAATATGATATCTTATAACCATAATAGCAGAGCACTTTAATACTCCTCTTAAAGAGCAGGACAAATCCTCCAAACAGAAACTGAACAAAGATACAAGGGACTTAAACATGATCCTAGAACAACTATGCTTAAAAGACACATGCAAAATACTCCATCCCAAAGCTGAAGAATACAAGTTCTTGCCAGCCCATGGAATGTTCTCCATAATAGACCATAACCTAGAACATAAGTCAAACCTCAACAAAAATCAAAAGAAATGAAATTATATTAATGCTATGAATTGGGTAAATGAGGTGAAAGCTATGTTGATTAGCAGCATGTAAGCACTCCAATTTGTACAAATAATCAACACAATGAATCCCATAATGGCATAAATGTATGTATGATCTATGTACAAATGACTTAATAAAAAAAAAAAAAAAGAAAGAAAGAAATGAAATTATACCTTGTATCTTCTTAGACCACAAGGCAATAAAGATGAACTAAACTCTAACAAAAATTTTCATTCCCACACAAAGTCATGGAAATTAGACAACCTCATGCTCAATGACAGCTGGGTCAATGAATAGATAAAAAAGGAAATCATTAACTTCTGTGACCAAAATGACAGTGAAGACAAAAGCTATCAAAGCCTATGGGACACTGCAAAAGCAGTCCTAAGAGGCAAATTTATCACATTAGATGCCTACATCTGAGAAACACAAGGAGAGCACATCAACAATATAATGGATCATCTTAAAGAAATAGAAAAGGGCTTGGCGCCTATGGTTCAGTGGCTCAAGTGCCAGCCACATACACTGGAGCTGGTGGGTTCAAATCCAGCCCAGGCCTGCCAAACAATAATGACAACTACAACCAAAAAATAGCCGGGCATTGTGGTGGGTGCCTGTAGTCCCAGCTACTTGGGAGGCTGGGACAACAGAATCGCTTAAGCTCAGGAGTTTGAAGTTGCTGTGGGCTGTGATGCCACAGCACTCTATCCAGGGCTACGTAATGAGACTCTATCAAAAAAAGAAGAGAAGACGGTGGCACCTGTGGCTCAAGGAGTAGGGCGCCAGCCCCATATGCCAGAGGTGGTGGGTTCAAACCCATCCCTGGCCAAAAAAATAATAATAATAATTATGTATATATATATATATATATATATATATATATATATATATATATATATATATATGTGAAGGGAAGGGAAGAGAGAAAAAGAATCCAATCTCAAATGTAGCAGAAGAAATAATCTCAGTTAAATCAGAAATAAATGAAATTGAAAATAAAATAATCATTAAGAAAATTAATGAAACAAAAAGTTGGTTCTTTGAAAAGATAAATTCAATAAACCATTGGCCACATTTACAAAAATCAGTGCACCTGTGGGTCAAAGGCGGAGGGCGCTGGCCCCATATGTTGGTGGTGGTGGGATCAAACCGGGCCCTGGCCCAAAACTGCAACAAAAAAAAAAAAAAAAAAAAAAGGGAACAAAAATCAGAAAAGTAAAACCTTTACTAACTTCAATCAGAAATGAACAGGGGGAAATAACAATGGATACCACTGAGATAAAAGAGATTATTTCTGACTTTATATATAGTTTTTGTGCCCAGAAATTTGACATTGTAGAGGAAATGAACCACTACCTGGAATCACATCATCTTCCTAGATTTAACCAGGAAGAAACAGATCTCTTGAACAGAACAATATCAACCACTGAGATTACAGAAACAACTAAAAAAGCTTCCAACAATAACAACAAAAAAAGCCAGAGAACAGATAGCTTCACAACAAAATTCTACAGCACCTTCAAAGATGAGCTTGTCCTGATATTACAGAATCTATTCCAAAACATTGAGAAAGAAGGAACTGTTCTCAACACGTTCTATGAAATAAACATCACATTGATTTTAAAACCAGGAAAACACCCAACTAAAAAGAACTACAGACCAATTTCACTAATGAATATAGATGCAAAAATAAATAAAATCTGATAGATTATATTTTATTGCTAACAGACTGCAGCTACACATTAAAAAAAATTATACATCACAATCTAGTAGGCTTCATACAAGGGATGCAAGGCTAGTTTAACAGACACAAATCTATTAAAGGTAATGCATCAAATCAACACAAGGTAAAACAAAGATCATATGTCCTCTCAACAAAAGCACTTAGTGGGAAAACACTTCACTTACTCAACAAATGGTGCTGGCAGAAATGGATTCAACAAATGGTGCTGGCAGAAGTCTTTCACCTAAGACCGAAACTTGATCCACATCTTTCACCAATTACAAAAATTGATTCAAGATGGATAAAAGACTTAAATCTAAGATATCCAAAATTTTAGAAGAAAGTATGGAGAAAACTGTTGATGATGTTGGACTGGGGAAAGATTTTATGACAAAGACTTCAGCAACCATGGCAACAACAAGAATTAACAAATAGGACTTAATGAGGCTGAAAAGCTTCTGGATAGCTAAGGGGAAAAGTACAACCTTCAGAATGGGAAAAGATATTTGCATATTAAAAATTGAACAAAAACATGGTAACTAGGATCTGGAGAGAACTCAAATTAATCAACAAAAAAACGAATAAACAATCTCATCTACTACTGGGCAAGAGACATACATAGAACCTTCTCTGATGGTGATAAATGGCTAACAAACGTTTGAAACATGCTTATCTTTACTAATCATCAGAAAAATAGAAATCAAAAACACTGTAAGATACCACCTAACCCTTGTGAGAATGGCTCCCGTCACAAAGTTTCAAAGCTGCAGATGCTGGCGAAGGGAATACTTTTACACTGTTGGTAGGACTGCAAACTAATACAACATTTTTGGAAGGAAGTAGGTAGACTCCTCAAAGAACTCAAATTACACCTCCTATTTGATGCTGTAATCCCATTACTAGACATCTACCTAAAGGGAAAAAAAATTCTTTTATCATAAGGACATTTGTCTCGGTGCCCATAGCACACTGAGGCTGGCAGGTTATTGCACAAAAATTAAAAATAACCGGATGTTGTGGCAGGCGCCTATTGTGCCAGCTATTTGGGAGGCTGAGGAAGAAGAATTGCTTAAACCCAGGAGTTGGAGGTTGCTGTGAGCTGTGATACCATGACACTCTGCCAAGGGTGACATAGTAAGACTCTGTCTCAAAAAATAAATAAATAAATAAAATAAGGACATTTGTACTAGAATGTTTACTACTTTACAATCACCAAAATGAGGAAACAACTTAAATGCCCACCAGCCCACCAACCCAACAAAATGGATTAACAAGCTGTGGTATACGTATACCATGGAAGACAAACTATTCAGCCATTAAAAAAGATGAAGACTTTAAAATCTTTTGTATTAACCTGGATGGAAGTGGAACACATTATTCTTAGAAAAGCACAAGAACGGAGAAGCAAGAATCCAATGAACTCAATTCTAAATTGAAGGCAGTAGATGATACAAGGGATGGGGGGTAGGGGAATGAACCTTGGGGAGAGGGGTGGAGAGAAAGGGATGGGGTGTCACGGTGTACGGTACACCTCTTGGGGGTGGGACACACAATTACAAGAGACTTTATAGGAAAGTCTAACAAATGCAATCAGAATAACCTAATTCTGTACCCTCAATGAATCCCAAATAACAACAACAATAATAAGGCCTGGCTACAGAAATGCATATTGTTATTACTGCGATAGTTCCCAAACTGTATCTATCATATGGAAAATTATGAAATCATAAATTGAAAGCCAAATAAGTCTGAAATATAGTATTTATAATACTGGCTATATTATAATCCATTATGGTTTGAGGCCTGATGTAGAATTATATCATTGATACTTACTTTCCCTAACTTAGACTATATTAGAATACAGGGTAAAAATAGTGAACTCCTGTTTACCAACATGGTAAAAGAACGATAGATGGATGACTAGTATTGTTTATGCCTTCAATTCATTTCATTTATTTCACAAGGGAACTTGTATTTCCCTTAGAACTCACCATGAGAAAAACCTATGCTCATTTTTCAGTCTGACAAAAAAAAAGAAAAAAGGAAAGAAATCATGGTATGAAAAACACAAAATATATGAAGCAGGGGCACAAACAGTAAAAATTAAAAGATATTAAGATACCAACTATAGCAACATATGAAGTAAAAATCTCAGAATGATAGAAGCAAAAAGAATGCATTAAAGATAAATATGAAAAAAAATTTAAATTTGATATAAGATGTCCATTTACATATCCAACAATGTTCAATAAATAGATAACCCAAAGATGAGTAAGCTTACCAATACCCATTAGGAACAGAAAAAAAGAGATCTATTAAGGCAGCAAGTGACACAAAAGCAAAGCAAACTCAAGAGGGGTAATGACAAAGTTTCTCTTTAGCATTATAAAGATCAGATGAAGAGCAAAATGTTGTATTTAAAGTGGTGAGGTTTAAAAAAAAAAAGGAACAGAATCAGTCAAGAATTCCACATATAGCAAAATTACTTTCAAAAATGAGAAAGAAAATATAAACCAAAGGTAATAGATTGCACAGCTGGTGTACCTGGCTTATAAAGTATGGTAAAAGGAATCCTGAATTCAGGATGAAATGAAACATTAGAGAGTAAAGTATCCAAATGCGCATAAAAAAGCCACTATCTGTATATTTTGTATCCACCTCCTTTTCCTCCCCCATATAACTGAAAAGATTCATGCTAAAACAATAATTTTGAAACCATGTTAATAGATATACAAGGTATGAACACAATAATTTGTGACAGTAACTACATAAGGAAAGAGTAGAGAATAAATCTAACAACAAATATATCTGTATGCTACTTAAGGAAAACATACCAATTCTAACTACTGTTAGAATAATAGGACAGAAACAAAGTCAATGATAAAGATAAGAAGAGTGGAATCAAAATAATATACTACAAAATATATTAAACATAAAAAATGACAATGAACACAAGCCTCTGAAAACAGCTCTAACACATAAGAAAACTAGGTGCAAAAGTGCAGAAAGAAGTCCTTATTATCTTAAATGTAAATAGGTTAACCTGCTGACCAACACAGAGAATTATAAAACACTATAAAAGAAATTAAGATAACAAAGAAAACAGAAAAACATCTCATGAATATGGATTGGCAGAATCAACACTTACAGATTCCCATATTCCCAATGTGATTTACAGATTCAATGCAATCCCCATTAAAATACCAACATCATCATTTCACAGATCTAGAAAACAATGAAAAATTAATTTGGGAATAAAAAAGGAGCCTGAAAAGTCAAAGAAATCTAAAGAAAAATGAACAAATCCAGAGGCATCATCTAACTGTAAATCAAATTATTCTACCATATAATAGCACCCAAAACTGCATGGTACAGGAATAAAGGTGAAGAGATAGACAAATAGAAAAATGTTTACTTATGACAAAACCAGAAATAAAACCATACAGCAAGCTCAGCTTCCGTAGTACAATGGTTACAGTGCTGGCCACATACAGCGAGGCTGGCAGGTTCAAACCCAACCCAGGCTGCCTAAATAAACAATAACAACTGCAACAAAAAAACAGCTGTGTTGTGGCGAGCTCCTGTAGTTCCAGCAACTTGGGAGGCTGAGGCAAGAGAATCGCTGAAGCACAAGAACTGGAGGTTGCTGTGAGCTGTGACAACACAGCACTCTACTGAGGGCGACATAGTGAGATTCTGTCTCAAAAAAAAAAAAAAGAAACACCATTCAGAAAAGACGAACTATTTTTCCAAAAAGCAATCAAAACCTTCCCTAGGAAAAGGAAGCTTGTAATCCGTATGTAATCCTAAGAACATTAAATAGCCAGATGCAGTGAAATGAAATTAGATCCCTATTTATCAACATATTAGCTCGAAATGGATTAAAGATGTAAATGTAAAATCTGAAAACATTAAAACTCTAGAAGAGAACATAAAAGTCTTCTAATCATCAGCCTAGGCAAGACTACAAAGGCAAATAAAACAACAAAAACAACAAAATGGAATTTTAATTACATTAAGAAGATTCTGCATAGCACAAGAAGAAATCAAAAGAGTAAACAGACAATCTACAAAATAGTAGAAAATATCTGCCAACTATATATCCAGTAAGTGACTAATACCTGGAATCTACGAAGAACTCAAAAGAAATGAGAAACTCAAAACAACCTCACTGAAAAGTAAGCCAAAGACATGAACAGAGCTCTTTGAAAGTTAATAGACAAAGGTTTCAATAAACACATAAAAAATGCTTAATATCCATAACCAACAGGGAAATGCAAATTAAAACCACAATAAGATATCACTTTATCCCAGTCAGAATGGCCATTTTAAAAAGTCAAAAAACAATATAATAGCATGGATCTCGTCAAAAATAAACACTTTTACACTATTGGTGTTATTGTAAATTAGTCCAAACTTCATGTAAAACAGTATAAAAATTCCTCAAAGAACTAAAAGTAGATCTACCATTTGATCCAGCAATCCCACTACTGGATATCTACCCAAAGGAAAAGAAGTAATTATATCAAAAAGATACCTGCACCTGCATGTTTACCATAGCACAATTCACAACTGCAAATATACAGAATCAACTGATGACTGTCCACAGAAAATGTATGTACGTACTATGTAGTATATTACTCAGCACTTATAAGGAATTAAATGATGTCTTTGGAAGCATTTTGTATGGAAGTGGAGAACATTTTCCTAAGTAATTGTCTCAGGAATGGAAAAATATGCATCCCACGTCCTCAGTAGTAAGTGGGAGTTAAATGATAAGCACATGGTCATAAAATGGTGTAAAGGAAATTGGACACTAAGAAAGGAAGGAGGAGAATGGCAGTGAATGGCATGGAATAAAAACATACCTGTCTGGTACAATTATTCTGGCAACAGGCACACTAAAACCGCTTACTTACCATTATAAAATTCTTCTAGGTTAATAAAAACTTGTAGCCCCTAATGTTTTGAAAATTTTAAAAAACTGAGTGAACAAAAGAAAATTAAACAGATTCAACTTCAACTGTGGCAAATTTAACAACTAATCCTGGGTGGGTGCTTTCACCATACATCTTATAATTTTCATGTACTTATTATGTACATTAATAAATTTTAAAATAAGGATTTGAATACATTTTCATCATCTATTTTAGTCTTTATGTCTGTTGCATGTGACATAGCTTTTGATGTAAGTAAATGCATGGAGGCAGTCATTTCCATCAATCTCTTTCTAAGCCTCCCCAAAGGGAGCATTTAATCTATGCTCATAGTTATCAAGCACTCCCCATGAAAGTATTTTCATTTAAAATTCTTTTACTTCTAAGCAAACACATGAATCTGTTAGTTAAGGCCTACAATGATCCTCCTGCTCATCATTTACATAACCACCCATCCCCTGTGCTTTGTGAGGAAAGGAAAAACCTCAATAATTAGCAGGGCCAACACTGATGGACTAGTTTTAGTGAAAGCTCCAGAAAAAAGAGATAGATAAATTCCCAGGAACATACTAGGAGAGAGGGAGGAAAGAAAGGATGTGAGAAAGGGAAGGAGACAGACAGGGCAGAAAAGAAAGGGGTGAGGGAAGAAGGGAGGAGAGGAGGGAAGGAGGGAGGGTGAGAAAGGGAGGGAAAGAAAGAAGGAAGATCTCAGAAGACCTATAGAGAGAGTAAGCTTGTAGACAAAAGAGATCTGGCTTCACTGTTGAATTCTACAAACATGTAAAAAAGAACTAACATCAAATCTCTCTCTAATACTTGGAGAAAATTGAAGGTAAGAACACTAAGTCATTCTATGAGGGCACTATTATCAAAGACATTGTAAGAAAACTATGTACCTATATCCCTTAGGAATACTGTTGCAAAAATTCTCAAAAAAAAAACAAAAAAAAAAAAAAACTAGGCTTGGCGCCTGTGGCTCAAGCAGCTAAGGCGCCAGCCATGTACACCTGAGCTGGCGGGTTCGAATCCAGCCCGGCCCGCCAAACAACAATAACTGCTGCAACCAAAAAATGGCCGGTGTTGTGGCGGGCGCCTGTGGTCCCAGCTACTTGGGAGGCAGAGGCAGGAGACTCCCTTGAGCCCAGGAATTGGAGGTTGCTGTGAGCTGTGATGCCACAGCACTCTATCCAGGGTGAAGGGCTTGAGGCTCTGTCTCAAAAAAAAAAAAAAAAAAAAAAAAAAACTAGCAAAATTACTATACTAGTAGTATAGTAAAAGTATTAATGACAATGTAGTATTTATTTCCAGAATCAATGAATAATTTCAATATACAGAAATCATTCAGGGTAATACATCCCTTTAATATATTGAATGAAGCAAACACATGCACATTATACACATATCATCATCTCAATTTATGCAGTAAAAGCACTGGACAGAAGTTAACATCTTTCATAATACAAACACAAGAAAAGAACCTTCCTTAACTTGGTAATGGGCATTTATGAAAAGCCAAAGTAAACATCATACTTAATCATGAAAGACTAAAAGTTTTTTCCCTCCAAAATCAACAAGAGAATTACTTTCATTTTTACAACTAGTTCAACATTTTAGAGAAACTTTACCAACGCACCTAAGCAAAAAAAATAAAAATATCTGCATTAGAAAGAAAATTGTCCCTATTTGCAGATGCCATGTTCCCATAGAATACCCACATACAAACCCAAACTCATACCCATTTAGCAAAATTGTAGGGTACAAGATCAATCCTCAAAAAATATCTGTGGTTCTATGCATCAGCAATGAATAATTCAAAACAGGAAGCTAAGAAAACACTTTACTTTCATTGTTTTCATATGAAAAGAACGATTAAGGAAATTCCTAATTGATATGGTTTGGATTTTTGACCCCTCCAAATCTCATGCTGAAATGTGATCCCCAGTGCTAGATAGAGAATAGGTAAGGGGTGTTTTTGCTCATTAAGTACAAATCTCTCATTAACTGCTTGGTGCCTCCCCACAATGAGTTCTGGGTTCTCATTTTATTAGTTCAAATGAGAGCTGGTTTATTAAAGAAGTTGGAACCACCTCCTCCCTTTCTTGCTCCTTCTCTTGCCATGTGACATGTTCACTCCCCCTTTGCCTTGCACCCTGGTTAAAACCTCCCTAAGTCCTAGACAGAAGCACAATGCTTCTTGTACTGGATGCAAAACCATGAGCAAAATGAACTTTTCTTTATAAATGGCGCAGCCCCAGGAAGTTCCATTACAGCAATGCAAAATATAATATCCCATTTAATATTAGTTTCTAAAAGGATCATTCTACAAAACTCAGTGTTGAACTTTAAGGAATAATTTTTTTGAATATATTCATATGTTGTTACTTGATAAAATGAATTACACCGAATGGTAAATGAATGTTAAACCAATTTTATGTACCTGAAATAAATCTCATTTGAAAACGAGTAAGCTTTTTTTATGTGTGCTATATTAGATTTGCTAATACTTCTGCATCTATGTTTATATGAGAAGTATGTCTGTAAATTTCATTTCTTCTGATGTCTTTACTGCGTTTTGTCATCATAGCATTTCCTCCTTTGCACTGTTCTAAAAACTCTCTAAAAATCTCCCAAATACTTGAAAAAAATGTATAATAATTTAAATTTGCTTCCTCTTATCAACTGTTTTTAGCCATCAACTCCCCATTTCTTTGATAGCTGGTTCTTCAGATTGTCTAATTCTCTTTCAAGAACTTTGTCATGTGTGGCTTTCAAGAAACTGGTCCATTTTTTCCAAGCTATAAAATATATAATCATGGGTTTGTTCAGATATTGCCCTGGTGGAATGAATAACCCTATGTGGAATTAGTAGTGACAGCTCTTCATTATTATTATTATTATTTTTGAGATAGAGTCTTACTTTATCAACCTGGGTAGAGGGTTGTGGCATCGTCTCTCACAGCAACCTCAAATTCTTGGGGTCAAGTGATTCTCTTGCCTCAGCCTCCCAAGTAGCTGGGACTATAGCCCCTGCCACAACACCCACCTATTTTTCAGAGACAAGGTCTTGCTCTGGCTCAGACTGGTCTTAAACCAGTGAGCTCAGGCAATCCATCTGCCTCAGTCTCCCAGAGTGCTAGGATCACAGGCGTGAGCCACCAGGACCTCCCTTTCTTCATTCTTCCTAATAATGATTTCATCTTCTTTTTCTTAGTTAGACTGATGATTGTCAATTCTGCTGATTCTGCTGATGTCTCAAAGAACTAGTTTTCAATTTTGTTCATATTTTGTTTGTGTTTCATTAATTTCTGCTCTTATCTTCTTTATTTCCCTTCCATTTGCCTGTATTAAATTTCTTTGCTCTGGCTTGGAATCTGTAGCTCAGTGGCTAAGGTGCTGGTCATGTACACCAGAGCTGGTGGGTTTGAACACAGCCTGGGCCTGCTAAACAAACAAGGAACAAAGAACAACAAAAATAGTTGGGGGTTTTGGCAAGCGCCTATAGTCCCAGCTACTCAGGAGACTGAAGCAAGAGACTTGCTTGAGCCCAAGAGTTCAAGATTGCTATGAGCTATGATGCCACGCACTCTACAGAGGGTAACATAGTGAGACTCTGTCTTAACAATAAATAAATAAACAAATAATTTTTCTCAAGGTGGAAGCTAATGTAATTGATGTTAGATTATGCTTCTTTTCAACAACTCTAAATAAGTTTACACTAAATAATTCTCCATGAGTAGCTCCTTGGCTATCTCTCACAAATTTTGAGTTGAATTTTCACTTTTATTCAATTCAAAACCCTTTTTATTTTTCTCCTGAGTTCTTTTAGACCCATGATATAGAACTACAGTGTTTAATTTCCAAATATATGCAACTTTTTTTTTTTAGCAAACTTACCATTACTGTCTTATAAATGCACTGTGGTCTTAGAGCAGACTGTGTATAATCTGTATACTTTTAAACATTTAAGTTGTTCTTCATGGGCTGGAACGTGATCTCTGCAAACATGTGCAGATGAGAACCTTTAGATCTGCAGGTAGTGGTGGGATTTATATGGACTGATTCACTTTAAAAACTGATTAATGTTACTGTCATTTAGATAGACTAGTTGACTGGTAAACATTCTATTCAAGTATCTTTATTGTAACTAATTGTTTTTGTCTGTTCGGTTACTCAAATACTGACAGAGGGATATTGAACTTTGCAATGGTAATAATAGATTCATCTATTTCTATCACTAGATCTATTAATTTTTGATGCTTATGTATTTTTATGCTCTGTCATTAAGTATATTATGTTTAAGATCATCAGGGATTTTGGAAAATAACCTCTGTATTCTTTATTTATAAGCTGCATCTCTCTGTATTTAAAATAGACAGTGTGGAAATGGTATATTTTTGATAATGTATATATTTTATAATGCATACATGTGACATTTTATTGATATCTTGGTAACTGTTCCCTGTATATTACAGTGACTATCTTCCTCTGCTTCCTTTTTTCCTCAGTTTCAATTGAGCACTACATGATCCCATTCTATCTCCATCTATTTATATATCAATTATATTTCCCTGTAAAGCTTTTAAAGTGACTGCTCTAATGTTCACAATATACATTCCTGATAAATTTAAATACATCTTCCAAGAACACTATGGCACTTCCAAGAACACTGCAGAAGAATTCTAACGGAATACTCACAATATTTTTCCTTTGTGCTTTTATATTACTGTAGCAAATGTCTATATGCTACAAACACCCAATGTTTAAAACAGTTATTGAGACATTTATCTTTTATACTACTTGTGCATAAGAAAAATATTTTAAAGGCTTATTTTAGATCATTTGTATCTTTTCCAAATTTTCTTTATAGATGAAGCTTTTGATCAGCATTATTCTTTTAAAATATTGACATCTGCAACAATACAGATGGAATTAGAGAACACTGTTTTAAGTGAAATAGGTGAAGTAGAGAAAGACATGTTCTCATTATGTGAGAGCTAAATATTAACTATATAATCAATATCATGGAGACAAAGACAATAGAATGACAGTTCCTAGAGATTAAGATGGTTAATGGGTACAAAAATAGCCTGATAGAATGAATAATATTTGATAGCACAAAAAAGTCAATATAGTCAGCAATAAATTATATTTTAAAACAACTAAAAAAGTGAAATATTCTCTATACAAATAAATGATACATGCCTGAGGCAATAAATACTCCAGTTACCTGAATTTTATTATCACATATTATACATAACTGTATCAAAACCATGAACTCCACAATTATTATGTAACCACAATATCTAAAAATAAAAAAAATCATCAGCATGAACTTTTAGTATTTCTTACAGTACAAGTACTACTGCCAACAAATAACCTTGGTTATTAAACTTTGAGAAATTATTCCTTACTTATATTTTAGTCATTTTGTCTCCTTAATAAAACAGATCTTAGATATTCTCATTTTTTGTTTTAATAAGCTTTGAGAAGTATTGGTCAGATATTTAGTAGAATGTCTTTCAGCTGAGATTCATGTGATTTTTTTTTTTAATAATTATACTAGTTATTCTTGTGACCTTATAAATTTGCACACAAACTTTATGGTTACCCTGTAAAATCCACATGACTTTCCACTGATACTTAAAGAACTTTGTTCACATAGCTGACTTAGTGTTTGTCAGGTTTCTCTATTATAGAGGTTCTGAACCTGTAAAGGGTCGAATGACCCTTTCACAGGGGTCACCTAAGACCATTAGAAAACACCTATTTCTAATGCTCTTAGGAATGGAGACACAGCTCATCTATCCATCTCCAGGTGATCCACCCACATGCACATTGGCCCAAATACGAGTACCCGGCGTGATGACATCATTATGCCAACACCATTACATATACCCCGTACAAATACAGGTGTATGTGACAGGGTTGGCACCATAATGTACTTACACAGATCAGTCACACACGTGTAGAGAGCTGCTGCTCTATTAAAAGCAGCAACTGTGTCAAAAGCAGCAATGTTGGAGGAAAAAAGGACACTTCATGAATTATAATCACTAGGTAAATGTAAAATCATGTGCTGTAAAATCAACTACTGCAAATAATAATAATAATAATAATCTATACCACGGGAACTTAATCTGGATGCTGATCGGCCTTTTTATATTCACCTGTGGTTGTTGTTAATACTGCCCCCGTATGTTAGTAACAGGTATTTAAAAAAAAAAAAACACACAGAGAATGGTACATCATAGGAAACTTGAATGAACTGTATTGACTGAACTATGCCATGTGTCATCTTTTGTATCATTAAAGCTATTTGCACATATTATTTTCATTAGCAAACTATACCAGGACAATGGATCATGTAGAGAAGAATGTTTAGAAAAGAAAATATAGTGAGCATTTTTTACAGTACAGTTTTACCTGAATAATTACAGCAGGAATTGAGAAACCACATAGTGCTATTTGTGGTGAAGTTCTATCAGCTGAATCTAGGAAGCTGAAGAACCTAAAACACCATTTTGATAGTAAACATCCGAGCTTTGCCAGCAAGGATACCAACTATTTTAGAAGCAAAGCTAGTGAACTCAAGAAAGCCAGAGTTGGCACTGGGGGCAAATACCACAAACAAAATGTAGTAGCCATTAAAACTTCATATTTGGTGGCATTCAGAATTTCCAGAGCTATGAAACCTCACACCATTACTGAGGATTTACTGTTGCCAATGGCTAAAGACATTGTTTGAGTTGACAGGAGACGAATTTGTTATGAAATTGAGTGCAATTTCTTTATCTAATGACACTGTCCGCAGAAGAATAGATGACATGTCTGTGGATATTCTTGATCAGGTAATCCAAGAATTTAAATCTGCTCCACTTCCAATATTTAGTATCCAGCTTGATGAATTTACAGACGTTGCAAACTGTTCATAGTTATTGGCTTACATGAGGTATGTAAATGATGGCAACTTTAAGGATTACTTTCCTTTTTGCAAACCTCTTGAAATGACAACTACTACACATGATGTGTTTGACACAGTTGGTTCATTTCTGACAAAGCACAAGATCTCTTGGGAAAAGGTTGGTGGTGTCTGCACAGATGGTGCTCCCAATATGCTAGAATGTCGATCTGGATTCAATGTTTGGTACTCAATTAGTCACTAAAAGTCATCGGAACTCACTGATTCATCGGCAAATATTAGCAACAAAGGTGCTGTCACAAGAGTTACAAGGAGTAATGAACAGCATTGTAAGTTCTGTCAATATTGTAAAGGTGAGCACTTTAAACACTCAAACTGTTTTTGCAAATGTGCAATGAGTTGGGTGCACCGAACAATGCTCTGCTATTTCACACTGAAGTGAGATGGTTGTTGAGAGGAAAAGTTTTAAAACATGTTGTTGAGCTTCATGATGAACTCTAAAAAAAATTTTTAAATTAGAAGGCAAGACTGCGGTTCAAAGCACTTTTCAGCAATAAAAGTGAATTGCAGAAAATAGCTTTCTAGGTTAATATCTTTGTCATCTTGAATAAGTTAAATTTATTGCCGCAAGGACCAAATGCAACATGCTTCAATCTGAAAAGATCCTATCATCCCAAATAAAACTTCAGTTTTGGCAAAAAAATTGGATGAAAATAAAATTTACATGTTGCATACCTGACACCCCATTTGCACTTGCCAGAAGCCCATTCACAAAGTTGAATATGTTCCTGAGAAAGCACAAGCGGAGTTCATTGAACTTATTAACAGCGATGCATTGAGAACTGATTTCTCTACACTGGCAGTTACAAAATTCTGGATCAAGTGTTTGCAGTCTGACTAAGACTGTGTTGAGCCTTCTCCTTCGTTGCCAACAACATATCTTTGTTAAACAGGGTTTTCCAGTTTGTTGGTTATCAAGTCTAAATACAGAACTAAACTTCTTCTGGAAGATGATCTTCATTGTGCTCTTGTAAGGACTGCCCCAAGAATTTCTGATGTGCTGAGAAAGATGCAATCTCAACCTTTGCACTGCCATTGGCTTTTTATGCATACTGTCCCAAAATGTAGCAACGTAGTTTACTGTTGTTACATTAAGACTGTTACCCATGCTACACCATGCTTCAAGACAAAATTTCATTTATTTTTAATTATAAATATTTCACAATATATAATTACATATTGTTTTTGTGATTAATCATTATGCTTTATGTTCAATTTGTAACAATGACAATACATCTTGCATATCAGATATTTATATTACGATTCCTAACAGTAGCAAAATTACAGTTATGAAGTAGCAACGAAAATAACTTTATAGTTGGGGGTCACCACACATGAGGAACTGTATTAAAGGGTAGAAGCATTAGGAAGGTTGAAAACACTGCTCCATTACAAGTTTCCCACATTATCCTTTTCCTTAAACAAAGCCTAATTGGTGGGGGATTATACAAACTCCTTATTTCAAATTCTTCTCGTAAAAGAAAATTAGAGTTTATAGAATTCTTGTTAGCAGTACCTTTTCTTTTACCGTCTAGAGAGAATATTTTACTCCACTCTTTTCTTGTGGGTATCCTTATAGTAAGTAGCTTCCTGATTCATGTCTAACCATGATTATCTGATCTTTCTTCTTCTCATTTTGGTCCTTTGTTCCTCTACTTTTAAGAATCATTTTTCACCTATTAGAGATAAAAACCCTATGCAATATATGTCACTATTATTTCAGTTTGTTCTTTGTCATTTGTCACAGCATTTTTACCGCTTGTAATACACTTTTATATTTGCAGTGAAACTAGTAAATCTCTGAAATTTTTAGGCATAATTAGGTAATAGTTTTTTACGGAAAGAATTCACCAACATTGCCTTGTTGGCATTCAGACAGCTCCATTTTCAACAAAGAGATACACTGCAGATAACACATTGTTAGCTCTTGTTTTTGAATCAATTTAGCCATGCTATGTGTTTTCATTAGAGAGTTTAGTCCATTCACATTTGATGTTATTGCCAATAGGTAAGGACTTTACCCTAAGTGCCATGTTGTTATTTGATTTATGGTTGTTTTGCAATCCTGCCCTCCTCTCTGAAGATAAAAAACTTACTGGTAACAGTGTGCAAACACAGAATACTGTTGCTGAAACTATAGTGTATAAACCACTTACATCCTAAGTAGGGAAATGAAAAGACAAATATATCAAAAAAAACTGTAACTTTTTGAGAGATAGTATAAAAAATAAATATTTTTGGTTCAGTACCCATAGCACAGTGGTTAGGGCACCAGCCACATACACTAGGGCTGGTGGGTTTGAACCCAGCCTGGGCCTGATACACAACGACAACTACAACAAAAAAACAGCCAGGCATTGGGACAGGTGCCAGTATTCCCAGTTACTTGGGAGGCTGAGGCAACAGAATCACTTAAGCCCAAGAGTTTTAAGTTCCTTTGAGCTGTGATGACATGGCACTCTACTGAGGGTGACATAGGAAGACTGTCTCAAAAAAATTTTTTTATATTTTAAATATATATATGTGTATATACACTTTATACATACATATAAAAGTGACTATATAAACATATATAAAAAATAAATACATATAAGTATATACATATATAGTCACTCTGTATCAACATATATACAATTTGATGAAAATTAGATGCAAAAATAAATGAAAAGGGAGGGTCTTGTTTTTCATTTTTGTGTATCCGTTATTGTCTTCTCATTTAAGGTTATTATGAGCCTCTCCCATAATATTTTGTAACTATGTATTTTAAACACAGGACAAATATACTTTTACATCCTACTACAGATGTTAAGTGGTTATACACCACAATTTCAGCAACAGTATTTTGTATTGGTACACTCACAGTTAGTTTTATATCTTCAGATGATTTGTTAACATCCTTTTCTTTCATATTAACCTAGTGTTTTCTGTAGGCTATGTGTTTTTTGCCCTCTTCAATACTTCTTTTCTTGATATAATGTTAAGCCAGATACAGTGATCACTCACCTGACTTTTGGTTCTACTAAAGGTGCTCCCTTGTATAGATAACTTGTTAAAATTGGATGGAGGGACAATAGGTGAAGGTTTGTATTTGGATATTTTGCTCAGCTCCTTCCTAGGCTTTCTATTATATTATCTATTATATTATCCCTCCTACTGGAAGTAAAACTGGACTAATTATAAACTTTACATTATAAATTTAGTATATGCAATTTAGTACCTGGTAGAGCTAGTTCTTTCCTTTATCTTTTTTCTTTCTTTTGGAGGGAGGGCAGGAGGATTTGACTGTATAACAGTGAAACTCTTCTGTCATGTTTCTATTTCCAAATGAACTGCACCTACCAATCTCCAGTAAAAAGCTTCCTGTTACTCTACATTAAATTTATAAATTAACCTAGAAAACAAGAGGTTTTCATGGCATTTTTTTCCCCTGGAGGTCACTGCCTTTATTAGAACCAGGAATTAATATTATATTTCTTTTTGTAAAGTCTATGGCCCCCTTCAGATTGCAAGACCTAAGACCCTCAATACAAAAAGATTCTCACCTTGTACTTTGGTTAAAAGAATAATGAATTAATGAGGTTTCCATAAAAACCTCTGGGTTTTGATATTGAACTAGTGGAAGTTCCTGGAGGGTGTTGAGCCCAAAAAAGGCATGGAAGTCCTATATCCACTCATCATGTATGTTGCCCTATGCATCTCTTCACCTGTATCCTTTACAAAAACATGGTAGATATATTTCTCTCCACTAAATTTATCAAACCAAAGAGGTTGCAAAGGCAAAGGTAACTTGTAGCCAATTGGTCAGAAGTTCCTAAGGCCTGAACTGGTAACTGGCATGTAAAGGAGAAGCAGTTTGAAAACTGAGACTATGGAATCTAACACTATCCCCATATACACAGTTTCAGAATTAAAATGACAGATACTCAGTTCACATGCACTGAAGAACTGTTTACTTACTTGCTTGTGAAAAGAAACCTTCCCCCACATTTGGTCACTGAATTTTTCTTTAGTTTCTTTATCAAGTCTTCTTTCAACTATTGTGCGAGAGCAGTTTTTCCTTAATCAGCAAAAATACTCATAGAACGATTAACTCTGGTAGCTACTTTGATATTTCTGTATAACTCATCCAGAAATAAGTAGCATTGGACTAAAAAAATAAATTTTATAATATTTTTAATATCTAAACCTCAAAGAATAGTTAAATCAATCATGAAATTTTCATTTTAATATTTTAACTAATTTTTGATTTTCTTAAATAATACTGGAATAGCAATTTGCCAATTCAATTTTTCAATTTCTGAGGAAAATAAATTATCATTGATATTCTACTAGGAAACTATGACTACATGTAAAAAAACTTGTTACACAGTTGTGTAACAATTCTGATATATCTTTTATTAGACATGTTTGCAAGCCTGTAGCAACTTTCTCTGAAGTAACTTTAGACAGTTTTGTTCTTTTCCATTTTAAATATACTTGTGAAAATTATCCATGTGATTTTTTAAAAAAATTCACCTTGTGGCATCATTAAGCCTATACCTTTAAAAAAAAAAAAAAAACTCTTATCCATTTCATTAATGTCAGCATACAATGAAAACATACTTACTTTTGAAATTATGTAATCAATACCATTAATCTTTTTTTTTTTTGAGACAGAGCCTCAAGCTGTCACCCTGGATAGAGTGCTGTGGCATCACAGCTCACAGCAACCTCCAATTCCTGGGCTGGAGCAAGTCTCCTGCCTCTGCCTCCCAAGTAGCTGGGACAACGCTAGGCACCTGCCACAACGCCCGGCCATTTTTTGGTTACAACCGTCATTGTTGGCGGGCCTGGCCTGAATTCGAACCCGCCAGCTCAGGTGTACGTGGCTGGCGCCTTAGCCCACTGAGCCACAGGCGCCGAGCCAATACCATTAGTCTTACTAAAATGATGAAAAGACATGAATGTCAGTCATTATAAATGACCAAGAAAAACACCAAATACATTTACTTAAGAGATCTCACTGTTTATGATACATTCAAGTAGCCCTTGTAGAAACTTCTTTCATACATGTCTTTAATATTTCAGTAGATGTATTATCTAAACTGTCAAATAACAGTTCAATGTTCAAACACACATCAATAACATTTTCTTTCCTTTATTTGTTTCAATACATTGGAGGTGGGATATAAATTGAGTTTGTATAGTTATGAAGTCTGGGCTTTCAGTGTACTCATCACCTGAATAGTGCAAATAATATCCCATAGGAAATTTTCTATGCCCTCCTCTTGAGTTTACAACGTCCAATATACTATACACCATGTAGTATAATGTGTAACCATATGTAGCCATAGCTCAGCTCTATAAGTAAGTATAAGTAAGAACACATGGTATTTGGTTTTTTGTTCCTGAATTATTAAACTTAGGATAATGGCCACCAGTTCCATCCAAGTTGCTGCAAAAGATATTATTTCATCCTTTTGTATGATTAAATATGTACTTATAGTATACTCTATAAGTAAGTACATGCACATGCACATGAACAAACATACACATTTTCTTTATCCACTCATTGGCTGATGCGACCTTAGATTGATCATGTATCCTTGTAATAAATATGCCAGTGTATGTATCCTTTCAATGATGATTTATTTTACTTGATACCTAGTAGTGGAAATGCAGGATCATAAGGCAGGTTCTACTTTTATTTATGATAGATCTACGTTTACTTCTTTGAGAAATCTCCATATTGAGGCTTTACTAATTTGGATTCCCAACAGACATAACATTTTCTTTATCCATTCATCTGTCAACATGTATTTCATTTCTATATATTAGCTATTGTGAATATTCTTACAACTATATGGTATCTCTTTGAGAGGGCTATATTTTCTTCCTTTGAAAAAAAGAACCTCCACAGCTCACCACTTCCTTAAGTTGATCTAATTTTCAGACTGGACATGTACTACATAAAAGTATCAATACAGTAGGACTAGTTTCTTATGCTGACCACTTCTGTATGTTGACCAGTAAGTTACAGTCCTTTGGGTAGTCAACTAACAGGTTCTTCTGTATATGAAGTGGAATTGCTGGATCAGAAGTTCTGTTTGTAACTTTTAAAGAAATCTTGACCTGCTTTCCATAATGGTTGTACATATTTATATCCTCACCAGGAATACACAAGGGTTCCTTTTTGTTCATATCCTCAAGTACCATTAGTGTAAAGTTTCTGCCAACAACCATCTGTGATTCTGATTTGAATTTCCCTGGTGATACTAAGCATTGGTCATTTGGTGATACTAAGCATTATGTCATTTACTTGTTGGCCATTTGTATGTCTTAGGAAAAAATGTTATGTCCAAGTCCTTTGCCCATTTGATATACAGGTGGCTGTTTTTGCTATCAAGAAGTTTAAGTTCTTGAGATATGATATTAAGCATTATTGGCATATGTCATTTCCAGATACTTTCTCTAATTTACTCAGTTGCCTTTAAATTTTGTTGATTGCTGTTGAATATTTTCAGTTTGATGTTATCCACTAGTCTATTCTTGCTTTTAATTCCTAGTCTGATGTCATACCTCAAAAAATCACTGCTGAGATCAATGTCTTAGAAGTTTTCTACTGTTTTCCTCTATGATAGTTTCAAGTCTTATGTTTGACTCCTTAAATCTTGAGTAGGTTTCTATGTATTGAATAAGGTAAGAATATGGTTTCATATGTATACCTAGTTTTCCCATAGCAGTTAATGAAAAACTTCTCCTTTTCTACATAGTATACTAAAAGCTTTTGTTAAAATAATGGTGACCATACACATGTGGGTTTATTTCTGGGTCTATGTCTGTTTATATGCCAGAATCTTACCATTTTAGTTACCAGTGTTTTCCAATCAGGAAGTAATGCACTGGATTTGTTCTTCTTCTCAAACTTGCTTTAGCTATTCAGGATGTCTTGTTTAGTTAGTACAAACTTTATAATAGCTTTGTGTACTTCTGCGCAAAATGCCACTAGAATTTTTATATATAGACTGACATAGATCACTTATAGTAGTATGTTCATTTAATATTGATTCTTATAAGAAATCCATAAACATGGACATTCTTTCTATTTGTTGGTATCAATTCAAATTTCTTTCATCAATGTGGAATACATTTCATGACATAGATCAGGGGTCCTCGAACTGCGGCCCGCTGAGGACATTTATCCGGCCTGCCGGGTGTTTTTGCCTCTGCTGCCTGTCCTGTTCAGCAGCGGACTCATCCCACCGCAAAAATCTGTTAGCGGAAAAATCATTGGTTGCATTCCCAAACAAAACTTGTGTGAATTCACTGGAAAAATTGTAAAAGGAGTTCCAATTTAGATTTAAAGAGCTTCATCTCCATGAACAGGACATACGGCTTTTCCATAACCCATTTTCTATAAACATGGAAAATGTGGAGATCAGTCCCTGAAATCGCTGTTCTGGCGCAACCTCAAGCCGGTGTCTCTGGCAGGTGGGAGCCAGGAGCTGAAGGGCATGGTGGGGGCAGCCGAGCACTCCAGCAACTCCAGTTCTGGCTCTGCGCAGGGGGCAGTTTTCTGGCTTCTCCATGGGGCTGGCCTGCGGTGTCCGGATGCTCTAAGAATATTTCCACTGTTGCTCGGAGGACACACTCAGTGGGATTCAGAATTCCTACAGAATTGCCTTTGTGAGAAGCTGGAAGTATTTCT
>CAUYRH010179292.1:0-11869 GCA_963574655.1 Perodicticus potto
TATAATCACTCACACTTTCATACCACCACTATGCCCAAGATGAAGGAGGGAGGAGGGGGGATGGGGCGAGTGGGAGGTCAGATTGAGGGAGGGTGAATGGTGGGATTACATCTATGGTGCGTAATGCAAGGGTACATGTTGGATCTGTTAGTATAGAGTATAAACGTCTTAACACAATAATTAAGTAAACGAGATGAGGTATATATTAACCAGTGTGATGTAAGCGTTCCTAATTCTATATGAAATCAGCACATTGTACCCCCTAAATGCATTAACGTGTACATGATCTATGTGTTTATGATTTAATTAAAAAAAAAAAAAAGAGTGTTAGCCTCCCTGTGGAGGTGCTGCCTGGGGCGAGGGTGCTAATGCGTATGGGGAAACCTTACTCACTTCATCGTATGCAGAAGAGTTGCTGATTCACACCAGGAAACCTGACTTCAATCCAGCAGTCTATGGGATGCCAAATCCAGCTCCTACCTTGACCGACACAGTGAGCTCAGACAGACTTAGCCTGCTCAAAACTGGCTGGGCTGGGACAGCCCATAAGTTGCTGCTGCCAAGAAGAAACGATGCCACTTTGCCAGGAGGAGGCCACTGGGCTCTAAGCTCAGCTACACCCACACCCACCACTTGAGTTGCCAAGGACATGCCTCACTGATGAAATAAGCCAGAGGTGGGGACCCAAAGGGATGACCTGTCTGTTCCTCAAGTCACCACTGGGCTTGTAATTTGCTCCATCCATTCCTGGTCTCAGGACCGATGGCTTCGTTAAGAGACTACGGAACAAGATCGCAAGATGTAAGCATGAGGAACAGCCTTATCGGTGCTTGTCAGTTTCACAAAATATTTCAAAGACAGTGTTTAAATCAGTTGCCCATATTGACAAATAGTAAGGAATTTTCACGTTAAAATATAATTTTAGGGATCACCTTGGAAAATGGAAAGATCTGGTCATTCTAGCGTAGCAGCAATGTGCTGAAGCCAGGTCACACTCTCAGTTCCCTAGCTCTGGTGGGGGCTAAGGTCTCTGGCTTGCTGTAGGTCCCACCATTCCCTATGCCATGGTACCTAACTTACATCTCTCTTTTACATTATTTGTGCCACCCCTGTACTATCTGAATTTGAATCCTGATTGAGAAGAACCACATCACAGAGCAGGTTCAATTCACAAAACCATTGGACCATTTAAAAAAGGGTAACATTTATTCATGATTCAAGATATAAATATTTCTTTTCAGTTTGCCATTTATTTTCTATTTTGTTTGCTTGTTTTTGTTGTTTTAACTTCACTTTGTTTTTGTTCTTTGTGGGGACAGGGTCTTCTTACTCTATTGCCTGAGATAGAGTGCAATGGTGTCATATAGCTTATAGCAGTCTCAAACTCAAGCCAGGCTCCTGCCTCAGCCTCCAGAGTGGCTGGGACTATAGGTGTGTACCACCATGCCTAGCTAATTTTTCTATTTCCTGCTCTTTGTCAGGCTGGTCTTGAACTCCTGACCTGAAGCAATCCTCCTGTCTCGGCCTCCCAGAATGCTAGGATTACAGGTGTGAACTATTGCACCCAGACTGACTTCCAGGATTCTTTGCCATGAAAAAAAATTTTTTTTTAGGTGAACTTGTCAGTCTCTTCATTTGTGGATTTTGGACTTCAGAGTCATGGTTAGAAAAGCCTTTTCCACTCCAAGGTTATAAAAATTTTGTTCGTTCTCATTCTAGTACATTTATGGCCTTATACTTAACATTTAAAGAGTTGATTCATTTAGATTATTTTCTAGCAATAGGAGTGGATCTTTTTTCCCAGGTGGCTAACCTGGCTAACCTGTTCCAAAGCCATTGATTGAAAAATAGTCCGCCTTTTCCCACTGACTTAAGATGCCTTCTTCCCCATGTACGAAATTCCCTTACGTGGGGTCTCTCTCTGTACTGTGTGGGCCAGTAAGTCCATTCACACTAGAAGCATGCTGTTGGATTATTGAAGCTTTATAATGTGTTTAAATACTGATATGCCTAGCATTTCACTGCTGTTCTTTTGCATAGTTTTTCAAGTCTAATCTCCTAGTTCGCAGAAAAGGAAATACAAATTGGCCACAGATCTAAACAAATGTTCAACCTCACTCAGAAGACAAGACTTAAACATTAGCAATATATGAAGACATCACTTTTCATGCATCGGACTGGCAAAAAATTAGGTGATACCTGTAGAAATTAGTTTAAACCCGCAGAATCCCTTTGGAGGACAACATGGATATATCTATCAAATGTAACTATAGACTTGCACCTTGACCTCAAATCTAACTTTTGGAAATCTGTCCTTCAGATCGACTCATAGAAAAACAAAATAATATCCAGATAGCTAGATTGGTGGTACTGCGAAGCCTGGTAAGAAGCCAACAGCCCCCAGTTTACTTGTTCAGTCACTGATAGGGCATCCTTTAGTGGGATGACAGGCATCTGTGGAAAAGGATGAGGAAGCTCTGCGTGCATATTGACTCAGAAAGGTCTCCAAGCTGTGCAGCTAAAGGAAGAGAGTGAAGTGAAGAAGCCACTTCTCTATGGAAATGAGAACACAGGCAAGGGTTTCTGCCCCATGATGTCAGAATGCCCTTCTGAAAGGCTATGAGTTGTACAAAAGTGCACTAAAATAATAAAAAGTTCATGGGGAAAAGTAGGGTTACTCAAAAACAGTGCAACTCTGTATCCAGAGCATTAACAAAAGCAATAACAATCCTAATAAAACATTATAGCATGGTGGGGGAAAAAAGGTAAATACATAATTAAAAAAGAAGTGCTGTATTAAATAGAGGACTTTACTTTTAAAAAGTTTTTGTTTAATTTACTTTTTTTTTGAGACAGAGTCTCACTTTGTCGCCCTGGGTAGAGTGCTATGGCATCATAGCTCACAGCAATGTCAACTCCTAGGCTCAAGCCATCCTCCTGCCTCAGCCTCCCAAGTAGCTGGGACTACAGGCGCCCACCACAACGCCCACCTATTTTTAGAGACAGCGTCTCGCTGTTGCTCAGGCTGGTCTCGAACTCCTGAACTCAAGTGATCCACCTGTCTTGGCCTCCGAGTGCTAGGATTACAGGCATGAACCATCGCACCTGGCCTAGGCTTGCCGCACACACCTGTTAGGTATTCCACATTCAGCTGCCGCTGGTGTATGTGTGGGGAGAAGACGCAGATGAAGCCCCACAGCCAACTTGCACTTCTGGCCGAGACTGAGCGACCAGGTCTAGATTTACCCTCCCAGTTAAAATAGTTCGAAAACCATGTTTCCAAGACTCAGGGCATCGGGCATGAAGGACAGTGCTGGCTGGGAGAGGGGAGACGCGGAGATGCGGTGAGCTCAGGACCACCCTCACTGTAAGGTTTCCGGGGAGGAGATACAACTCTCTGAGTAAGGGGATGGAGCTGCAAGCCAGGAGAGGCCGATGTGGCTTGAATTCGCAGAGCAGAACTCCCAAGGAAAGGGCACTGTACTGGGAGTGCTTGGGGACAGTTCCTCTGAAGGACACCTGAGAACTGAGGAGCTCATGGGTGTGAGGAGATAACCTAGGGCTGGGAGAAGACTATATATATACATCAACTTCAGAGCTCAAAACAGAATTGGGAAGAGTTCGTGTCCCCACCAGCCACAGCAAAAGCTAAACTCGGAAGGGTTAGTCTCAGTAATGGGAAAAATTTGCTCTAAACTGAACAGTTTGAAGAATCAAACTGTTTCTAGGTAACCTGACTGCATCCTAGAACAAAGCTCTGAAATAGTTACAGGAATATGAAAATATTCAGCATTGGCGGCGCCCGTAGCTCAGTGGGTAGGGCGCCGGCCACATACACGGAGGCTGGAGGGTTCGAACCCAGCCCAGGCCAGCTAAACAATGACAACTGCAACAACAATAAAAAAATAGCCGGGTATTGCGGCAGGCGCCTGTAGTCCCAGCTACTTGGGAGGCTGAGGCAAGAGAATCACTTAAGCCCAAGAGTTTGAGGTTGCTGTGAGCTGTGATGCCATGGCACTTTACCGAGGATGACATAGTGAGACTCAGTCTCAAAAAAAAAAAATCTGGCATCTAACAAGGTCACATTTATGCCTGGTGTCTAATTGAAACTTATCAGGAATGCAAAGACGCAGTAAAATACGACAAGAGGAAAATCAAGGAAAACTAGCCCCAAAATGACAGCAGTGATAAAGCTAGGCAAGGCCATTAAAAGATAAACTACAATTGGATCCTGTCTGTTCAAAAAGCCAGAGGAAAGACTGAATATGTTAAGTAGAGGTATGGAACTTATTTTTTTTTACAAGACCAAAACCAAACTTCTGGAGATGAAAACTATGTAGAAGATGAAAAAAGAAAACTGGGCATAATTAACAGCAGATCAGATCCTGCAAAAGAAAAGATGAGTGAATTGGGGGGGTGGTGGAACAGCAGAAAAAATATTTGAAGAAATATTGGCTAAAATATTGCCAAATTTAGGCCAAGCGCAGTGGCTCATGTCTATAATTCTAGCGCTCTGGGATGCCGAGGAGGGTAGATTGCCTGAGCTCAGGAGTTTGAAATCAACCTAAGCAAGAGTGAGACCTTGTCTTTACTAAAAGTAGAAAAACTAGCCAGGTGTTGTGGTGGGTGCCTGTCTTCCCAGCCACTTGGGAGGCTGAGGCAAAAGGATTGCTTGAGGTTCCTGTGAGCTGTGACGCCATGACACTCTAGCCTGGGGCAAGACAGTGAGACTCTGTCTCCAAAAAAGGAAAAATTTCCAAATTTGTTGAAAACTGTAAATCTACTGATCTAAGAATCTCAATGAATCCAAAGCACAAGAATCATAAAGAAAAGTACATCAGGGCACAGAATAATAATAATACACGTGATAAAGAGAAATTTTGAAACTTTAGTTACACTATCATCATTTCCTTCTTTGTGGATTTCATATGAACTAATTATTGTCATACTAATGAGCAATATGAAAGATTGCTTAAATTTTACTTACATTTGCAAAAAGAAGTTCTGAATGGGTTCACAAGAAACTATGACAAGTGTGGAAACTGGGTGGATGTAGGACAGGGTGGGAGAAAGATTTCTATAGATGCCTGAACTAGATAAACACATAACCTGCTCCAAAAATTAATGTGAAAGAGGAGCAACTTTTAATGTGTCTTTTCTCTTATTATTAATGCAAAAGGAATACCTCAGAGGAAGAGGAAACAAGGAGTGAATGATAATGGACATAGGGTTTCTTTTCGGGGTGACAAAAATATGGAATTAGATAGTGGCAATGGTTGCACAACTAAAAGCATAAAGTTTATGGTATGTGAATTATAGCAAAGTTAATTAAAACACAGATGACAGGAATATATACATGCTCATTGCTAAGCAAAAAAAAAAATTAGAGGGAATCAAAGAATTTTAACACAGGAATGGACCTAAAAGATCATTACATCTAGGACTTAGTGAGTTCAGAGCATGAATTTGGAGAGAGGATCCCTCATCAAATATACCTGGAAAAATTGCTTCCTGAATCCCATTCTTGAGAAGTCAACAGCCTACAAAGCCTCCGATAAGTTCTGCAGCAAAGGCTCTGATAAGTTCTGCAGCAAAGGCTCTGGTAAGTTCTGCAGCACAGACATCTCTTTAACTTTGTGGCTTACACTATTCACTAAATATCTTTGAAGTCTTTGACACGACCCCCTCCCAACCCCTTTACTTTTTCCTGGAACACTTGTTAGCACTAGAACTGTGAGCACAGATCATGAAAGCTTAGTGACTTGTCCAAAGTCATACAGTTTACTGGTATAGGGACGATGTTAGATTTCATAAATCCAACAGAGGTTTCATGAATCCAACACATACGGGCGACAGAGGTCTTGAGCTGAGATTACTGGCTTAGGAACTCTTATATTGAGCTGTTAATTTTCTGACATATCCTTATATCACACGTTTCCATGCTGCTCCTGAATGGCTGACCATGGGTTCTGAGCTCCAGTGTTAATGTTCGCTGGCTTTTGCCAAATACGAAAGAGATTTCCATTGAAGAGGGAAATCCCTCTGCTTTTGAGTCCCCCTACAACACAAAGTTCCCTCAAAGGGGAGTTTATGCTGATTTAGATGGCTCAACAGTCTCAAATTGGTATTCCTCTTTTCTGTTACCATGGGTACATATTAAAATTAAGAGTTCAGGAAATAGAAATGAACTCAAAAAGAACAAAGACCATCAGACCTGAAGTTAGGATAACAACAACAATAATAATAATGTTAATTAACATTTGTAGAGCATGTAGCTTGTGCCAGGCCCTGCTCTGAATACCTTAATTAACTGATTTCATTATCATAGCACCCCTCCCTGCTATGAGGTAGGTAATATTAGTATCCCCACTTCAAAGGGGAAGAAACAGGTGTAAGAAGTAACTTAGCTCAAGGTCACACAGCTGGCACACCACAGAATTGGGATGTTAACTCAGTCTGACTTCAGAGTTCCAGCTTTTAACTGTTTTTATTGAGCACTACCCTGGAACTTAAGGAATAACAGAAATAAAAAGAAAATCCAGCTCTCCTGGGCCTCATCTGATTTGTCCATGTAACATTCCATTTAGTTTCCCCAACAGCCCCATGAGGTCACCTCCATTGCAATGATGCCACTTTCACAGGTGAGGAAACTGAGGTAGACAGAAGTCCAAATGCCTTCCCCAGTCACACGCTGTCTGTGGGCTAGAGCCAAGACTGACTGCAGCCTGGGTCCACAGCTCTTAAGCCTTCCATGGCACCAGAAAGTTCTTACAACATGCTCTTGAGATTTTTTTTTTTCCTCCTTTTAATCTTCGAGGCCATTTCTGTGAATAGCAGTATTTTATCAGGAGAAGCCGAAAAGAAATGCAAAAATCAAACCCATAAGAAATACATTTCAGCTATAAAAACCCCAGGGTGAACTTAAAATAAAGAAAATAAACAACCACGCGAAGGCTGAAAGGGTGCTGTGAACTTCTCTCTTTTACGTTTATTGTATCTTTGGTGGAGGGGCAGTGTTATCCAAACAGATACAGATCTCAAACCAGGGCCTTTTGGGGTGATGGCTATGCTAAAGTTTCTGGAAGTTTATGTGATTAGCCAGAAGAACTGGGGTGGGGATCCCGGCTTGTCTAAGTCTTGCTCGTTGACCTTACACGAGCCCCCTTGTTATGGTGCCTCAGTTTACTCCTATGTAAAACGATGGGGTGGCGGGTCCTTTTGGTTTTGCAAAATCATGGTTTTAATTCTCAGAAGGAAGAAAGACTCATCTCAGTTTCTAATCATGGATCAGTTTCACAAAATCAGCCTTTTACGACCTAAAACTCAGTCAGCCTTCACCTCCCTCCTCACTTCCTCTTTCCACTAAAAAACTAAGCTCCACCATCATCTTCCATTCTGAAATGCTCGGAGAGTTTATTTCTCCGCTGGAACAACTTGGGAAAAAAGTTAATAGGAAGCACATGGGCATGGTGTGTGAGTGTTCCGTGCGTTTGTATTTGAAAAAAATACTTGAGGAATATGTCAGGCTTGCAAAATGCCTGGGCTGTCTCGAGAGCAGTTTACAGCCATTAGCATCGGGCTGAAGGCAGCTAATTGGGACAAACCCCAGCTGCTGCCGGGCCCTTCTGGCATCAGGACCATGAGGATGATAAGAAAATAACCCGGACTGTTCCCATGGTGGAGCTGGAACAGGGCAGGAGATGCTTTTGGATTTGTGAGGGGCTGAGCCCTGGCCTAGAGAATCACCTTCTAGATGGATCTACTGTGGTGTGGAGGGGCAGGATGGTAGCGAGGTTATGTGTCTGGGTTCTGCAGTGCCGCTAACTGCCCGGCTCACATCCCACTGCTGTGGCCATGCGACCTCAGGAAAGTTGTTTAACCTCTTTGTGCCTCGCTTTCTCTGCTTGAAAGATGGGGGTGATGATGGAATCTAAGCCACAGGGGTACTGGGAGGATGGAGGAGAATGGTTTTTCTAGTGCAGGGCTCAGGATAGTGGCGGGAGTCCTGAAGGAGTTGGGGGAAATGTCAGCACTTAGTGGGAGCAGCATAGGATCCACAATTCTGGAAACCGGAGTCTGACTCCTAGCTCTGCACATTTATTGGCTCTGTGATCCCAGGCAAGCCCCTCGCCCTCCCTGAGCCTCACTTTCATCGGCTGGTAAGTTAGGGTTGGTGCCTACCTCATATGGTTGCTGCAAGGATCAGAGAAGAAATAACATCATTCTGCATATCCTGGGCAGGGGAGGGCTCCTCTAAGTCTCTTGGGACACCCATCTCATCTCCCTTTACTCACTACGCCCAAGACTTGTGAGCCCCCTGTGGGGTCCTCTGACACCGGGCGCCTCCTCCTGCGACTGGGTGCCTGGTCTCTATTACAGGGCCCGCCCCACCTGGTCGATGGCAGTCCCACCCCTCCCTGGTCATGGTCAGCATGCCACTCTGGTTGTGTTCTTCATGGACTTTACCAAATTTTGTAATTACTATTTATTTGTTAGTTGATTGTCGCCCGCCTCTCTCCATGCAGAACTGCCTTTGTTGACTGCTGTGCCCTCAGTGCCTAAAAGGGAGCCAGGCATAAGGCTGATAACTCAAAATTTGGAGTCACTATATTATATGACTATAACTTAAATCACTTATTATGCAGCTGGGTGGGGGGCATGTCAGAATGGGGTAGGGTGGACTGTTCAAGCTCTGTAGCCTCAGAAGCCCTGAAGCAGCGAGTTTAGTTTCTACCTGAAGAGTGGGACGAAACTGGCTGTAGATTGACTCAAATGCAAGTCCAAGTTCAGTGTCTTCACAAGCCTCTATTATTGTGATTGGTGCCATAATTCATTCCCCTCTTAGATGGGTCCCAGCAGCTTATCTCCTCTAGTAGGACACAGACAGGGCACCATCGGGACACAGAGATGGCAGCAGAGGCAGAGAGGCAGGAGCATGCTGTGGTGAGGGTCACGGGCTTTACAGTGTGGCTAGGGTCTGGGATTCCACTAGACACACCACAAGAGGTTCAGTACACTCCCCAACACTGAACTTGAACTTGCATTTGAGTCAATCTCAATCTTCATTTCCATTACACTTGCAGTAACAGCTAAACTTCTTGCTCTGATATGGGACAAATCAGTCATCTCCTCTATGCCTCAGTTTCCTCTTCTGTAAAATGGGAATAATACAGTACCAACATATTGCAGTGTCACAAAGGTTGTATGAGATGATCCACACAACATCACCTGGCACCTCCAGTGTTCAGTCAAGGTCAGTTAATGGCATGGTTAATCAACTTTGATGCAGACATTCATGGGAAGCTATTCCAAGGGCTCAGCATGAATTCTCATCACCCCTTTTCTCTACACACAGGCTGAGATCATTCACTGTTCCTTCACAATTTTTTTCCCCTATAAGTCTTCCCTTGACAACCATTTTTATCGTTTCCTTAATAAAAAATTAAAATAAAAAAGAAGTGACAATTCCTTTAAGTAATTTTTTTTTTTACACCAAAGTACAATCAAAGCTGGGCTTGGTGGCAAGCACCTGTAGTCCCAACTATTTGGGAGGCTAAGGCAGAAGGATAGCTTGAGGCCAGGAGTTTGAGACTGGCCAGGGCAACATAGTGAGACCCTGTCTCAATAAAAGAAGGAGAAGAAGAGAAAGAGAAGGAGAAGAAGAAAAAAGAAAAGAACAATCACTTATTAGCCCACTAGCTTGTCATCACCCTTTAAGTTTTACATTTTACTTTTCAGACCCTTGATAGACATTTTCCCACATTTTACGAAGGAAAAGAATAGCAGAAAAGGGATCTCCCAGATTGCTGCCACCAGCCCCCTGCTCCACGCATCAACTCCAACATGTTCTCCAGTGGGTATCAGAGCAGAGAAGAGACCCCTGGATGGGCCAGGAGGATCCAGCAAGCCAGTTTCATGACATGTGCAGTGAAGCATTACACAATGGGGTTCTTTCTTTCCTATCTAAAGCTACCCGCAAGGGGTGGGGAGCCGTGAACCTCCTGCCTATAATAACAGCTTCTTTACCTGCCCATCCAATATTCCCAGAACCGACATTTTTTCTGAGTCTCTACAATAGACTTGCCTATCCCATCACACTTAAAATATAAGCCGTCTCTTTCCCACAACCCTCCAGGCCCCATGTGATTTGGCCCTGCCCTCTGCCCAAGACCCTTTCTTCCTTTGTGCTCTCTGACCCTGCCCAGCCTCACTGGCCCCTCCTCTGTGCCTCAAACACATTGAGATATTTCCCCCCACACAGCGTCTGAACTGGTTGATCCCTCTGGCTGAATGCTTTTCCATGAGATGTCCAGTTGGCTGACTCTGCCCTACCCTCTGAGGCTTTGTCCAATACTATTTCTTCAAAGAGCCTGATGACTTGATCTAAAGTTACAAATACCACCTCTCCTGACCTCCCAACTGCTCATCGCCCTTTATCCCAACATCATGTTCATTTGCTTTATTACATTCAACCCCTCCCAAAATTATCTGGCTTCTTTGTTGGTTGATCATTGCCAGTCCTCCCCAACTGCCCAGTGATGGTCCCGAAGGCAGGTCTCATCTATTTAGTCCACTATAGTAACACTTATCCTCGAGAGAGAGTGTGGTGCACAGTAGGTGCTTAATAAATCTGCTGAATGAATGAGTGAATGGACACCCGACTCGGAGATGGGCAGGGAGGGCCGCAGTGGCGCACTGACCGTGCATCTGGTAGGTGTATGGGCTCTGTCCAGGGGGTGGGGTGCTGAAGCTGGAGCCATAGCTGAGGAATCCACTCTGGCCGGGGGAATGGTTCAAGCTGTCTTCTGTCTTGATGCCTTTGAAGGAGGGGGAAAAAAAAAGCACCGAGAACAGATGTTTAGGATGTATCACTGTCACCCACAAAAGAGGTGCTGAGTCAAGACAGCATGCAATTTTATTGTCTTTGCCACCAGGAAGTGCAAACTGGGGACTTATCAGCCTACAGACATATTTTGCTTGGTCTGCATATTTTTAAGGGAAATCTAATTTAGTAGATTTTGCTTAAAAATCAGAAGATTATGGAATTAACAGGATGGCTCAGCAATACCATGTCTGCATTCCCACGTGACGACTGGCTGCCTTTATGGTTTCCCCAGGTCACCAGAAACTCCATACTAGCTCCATGACGTTGATCATTGAGCCTGGTTTTAAGGTGCTATTTTCTTTTTTATCTATCCTTTCGACACTATCAAAAGTGGGGAAAGGAAAGGCAGGCATCAAGGTACTTGCCTGGCTCTGGGGGTACGTGGGTCTGCAGCCTCTTCCTCCACTGAGCAGCAATGTGTATGGCTTAAATGTCCATTAGGATTTTGAGTGAAGGTGTTAACTGAACTGTCCCTCTTCTGCAAAGATGACGCCACTTAAGTGTAAGACACACTCTCCACTCCTCTCTTGCTTATTCCAAGGCCACAGTTACATATCTGCCTTGTGCCTCAGCCAACTCTGCATGCTTCCGCGAAGCACAGGTGCCAACCCCGGGAGCAACTGGCTGGGAAAGGGACTGGATGGGGGCAGGAGCTGATTCATCAATAGTCCATTCATTCTATTTTTATTGAAAATGTAATAAGTGCACCGTGGAAAAACAGGCTTGCATTTTATATGCTTTTTAAAACATTTAGATTTAGTTTTTCTAGTAATTAATTTTATTTTATTTTATTATTATTATTTTTTTATTGTTGAATCATAGCTGAGTACATTAGTGCAATCAAGGGGTACAATGTGCTAGTTTCATATACAATCTGAAACATTTTCATCAAACTGTTTGACATAGCCATCATGTCATTTTCTTAGTTATTGTATGAAGACATTTGTATTCCGCATTTAGTAAGTTTCACCTGAACCCGTATAA
>CAUYRH010179302.1:0-16110 GCA_963574655.1 Perodicticus potto
AATATAAATGTCTGAACATAATAACTGAGAAAATGCCATGAAAGCTATGTTAACCAGTTAACCAGTTCGATGAAAATATTTCAAATTGTATGTAAAACCAGCACATTGTACCCCATGATTGCATTAATAAAAAAAAGCTAAAAATAAACCTTCCATTTAATCCTGAAATCCCATAAATAGGTATCTACCCAGAAGAAAAAAATTATTTTACCATAAGAACATTTGCACTGGAATGTTTATTGCAGCTCAGTTCACAATAGCCAGAATGTGGAAACAACCCAAGTGCCCATCAAGTCAAGAATGAATAAATAAACTATGGTATATGTATAATGTATATATAATACTATTCAGCCATAAAGAAAGATGGAGACTTTATATCTTTTGTATTTACCTGGAAGGATTTGGAAAACATCCTCCTAAGTAAAGTATCAGAAGAATGGAAAAGCAAAAATCCAGTGTACTGAACACTAATATGAAGCTAGTGGATGAACAACTACATGCTCACGCAAGAGAAAAACAGTTAAATTCGAGAAGGTGGGGGAAGGAAGGGGAATTGGTAAGCTCTTACTTAATGGCACAATGTAGAGGTGTATGGCACACCTGGATGAAGGACTCTACTACAACTTGAACTTTACCTAACAAATGCAAACAATGTAACCTAATCGTATGTACTCTTATATTAATCTGAAATTTAAAAAAATCATCCTTTGGAAAGAGTCTTTGGTTTTAGCTTTACAGTGTTCATATTCAAAAGTGTTCATTGAGTATGATTAAATGAAGTTGCTAGATGGTAAAGGAATGGCTATTGGGAACACTCTTTAGCTTAAATATGAGATTAAAAAATAAAAATTATTTTTGTTATCTTGTTTGGGTAAAAATGAATTACCATGAATATGTGACATGAGTTTCCTATTATTATTTCTCTTAGCATATATAATTTTCAGGAATGTGTTTATGTGAAACAAAATTAAGGCAATTGTGGCAATTGGATCAGGCTTCTGGAATGTCCACTTCTTGGCTTGCTTTGCATTATTCATTCGGAGATGCTCTTACAACTTTATCCCTCTTTGCCCTAGTTTGTTGCTCTTTAAAAACAAAAAGTGTAGTCTTGAACTCAAATGGTTGTGAGACAGTCAAGAGCTTTGAAAGGCAAAATTTTGTGCGTATTTTGTATATTAAAATATATTGATACCAAATTTATGATCAGGAAATTATTTGACAAAAGAGAAAGTGATACTGACTTCATGAGTGATAGAATATATAATCACATAGAAAATTCAGAAATACTTTTTGGGAATAGTTGTGGAATATTTTCCAACTATTTCCATGTTTCATCTTTACTTATTAGCTCTTATTTTTCCCCTTTCAATTCCCACAGCTTTCCTGGAGAATAGTGACATTTCACAGGGAGATTTATTCAAACCACAGGGTAATTTAAGAAGAGTTTCTTTGCTGGGAAAAAAGTGTTTATATTTCTTTGCTTTGATTATATTTTAGAGAAATTGATACTTCCTCCCCCAACCCCCACCCCCGCTGCAGTTTTTGGCCAGGGCTGGCTTTGAACCCGCCACCTCTGGCATATGGGGTCGGCGCCTTACTCCTTTGAGCCACAGGCACTGCCCAGAGAAATTGATACTTAAAAAAACTTTTTATTTCAGAATGATATCAAACTTACAGAAAACTTCCAAGCATAGTATAAAATATTTATATGTATGTGTACCCAGATTCACCCACATTTTTTGTCCCACTGGTTTTGTCATTAACTTCTTTCTCCTTGTATACAAACTGTTTTTTCTGAACAATTTAAGAGTGACTTGTAGGCTAACCCTTAACTATTTCAATGCATTATCTCCTACGAACAATATTTTCTGATATATATTTTCTTATATAACCTTAGTACAGCAATAAAAAACAATACTTTCTTATATAGAATCTGCAGTCTGAATTTAAATTTTGTCAGTCATCCCAGTAATGACTTTTTTTTTTTTTTTGAGACAGAGTCTCACTTTGTTATCCTTGGTAGAGTGCTGTGGCATCACAGCTCACAGCAATCTCCAGCTCTTGGGCTTAGGTAATTTTCTTGCCTTAGCCTCCCGAGTAGCTGGGACTACAGCCACCTGCCACAACACCCGGCTAGTTTTTTTTTTTTTTTTTTTTTTGGTTGCTGTTTGGCTGGGGCCGGGTCGAACCTGCCACCCTTGGTATATGGGGCCAGCGCTCTACTTGCTGAGCCACAGGCGCCGCCCCATGGTTTTGAAGTTTTTGATGAAAGTGGGATACTAAATAGAGATTAAGTGCAGAAATATTTCTTCCTTCACAACCTTGTCAACAGCATGTGTTGTCAAACATTTAAAATTTTTCAGTCTGAAAGATGAGCAGTGGTATTGTAGTATGGTTTTAATTTGCATTTCTTACATGTTAAGTTGAACATGTTTTCACATGATAACATACCATTTTAGGTCATATTTTATGAATTATTCTCTGTGTCTTTGGGGTGTTTTTCTAAAATTGTGTTTTTGATCTTTTTTCTCTATTTTAAAGATTGTTGATGTGTTAGTGGTACTGGCTCTTTTATTGTGAGATATGTTGCAAATATTTTTCATCCAGTGTGTCATATGTCCTTTTTTGATTAGGATATAATTCACATACCATAAATTCATTCTTTTTTTTTGTTTTTTTTTTTGCAGTTTTTGGCCAGGGCTGGGTTTGAACTTGCCACCTCAGGCACATGGGGCCAGTGCCCTACTCCTTTGAGCCACAGGCGCCGCCCCATAAATTCATTCTTTTAAAAGTATACAGTTCAGTGGTTGTTAATGTATCACAAGGTTGTAAAGCCATCACACCACTAATTCTAGAACCTTTTCCGCACCATAAAAAGAATGACTTTACCCAACGGCTGCCACTTCTCTGATACCCCACGTCTCCTGACAATCACCATACTTTCTGCCCATATGGATTTGCCTATTGTTTTTTGTGCCTGGTGTCTTTACTTAGCATAATATTTTCAAGGTTCATCTATATCATAGATACATTAGCATATCATTTGTTTTCGTGATAGAATATTTTGTATGAATGTATGTCACTTTCTCATCAGTTGACAAATATTTTCATCATTTCTACTTTTGGTTATCATAAATGATGCTGCAGCAAACCTTTGCATACATGTTTTTCTTGAACAGACGTTTTCCTTTATGGTGGGTACACCTTTGAATAGAAATACAAGTCATATGGTAAATTTATATTTAACCATTTATACACTGCCAAACTGTTTTCTAAAGCATTTATACCATTTTACAATTTCAGCAGTAGGTGAGAATTCCCATTTCTCTGCATCTGTGCCAATACTTCTTATGTCTTTTTGATTATATAACCATCTTATTGGGTGTGATCTGGTATGTCATTGTGACCTGATATGCGTTTCTCTGATGGTAATGATGTTGAGCTCCTTTTCATGTGTGTATCGGCCATTTGTAGGAGAAATGGCTTACTCAGATCCTTTGCCCATTTAATAGATTGGATTATTTTTTGTTGTTGAGTTTAAATACATTTTAAATACTAGACTCTTTTTCAGATATGTAAGTTGCAAATGTTTCTTATCATTACATAGGTTGTCTTTTCACTTTTTCAGTGATGTCCTTTGAAGCACTGTGTTTTGAGGAGGTGCAACTTACCAGTGCTTTGTTTTTCTTGTGGTTTGGTGTCACATCTAAGAAGCCATTGCTTAATCCAGTTTAGAAAGATGTATGCTGATGTTTTCTCCTAAAATTTTTATGGTTTTAGCTCTTAACATTTAGGCCTTCGATCCACTTTCAGTTAATTTTTGTATAAAGTGTAGGTATGAGTTCTTTTATATGGGGCTGTCCCATCACCATTTATTGAAAAGACTATTTCTTTCTTCTTTGAATGTTGTTGGCATCCTTGTAAAAAATAAATTACCTATGAATATACAGATTTGCCATTTGTCCTTTGAGTTTGCTTATGATTTTTTTTCGTTTGGCCATGAAAACTATTTTTATTTAGCCAAATTTTCAATCTTTTGCTTAGTAGATTTTGAGTCAAAGTCTTTTGTACACTTATGTTATAGAGGAAATCACCCACATTTACCTTTAGTGATATATATGTGTACACATATATGTAGATTCATGTGTGTATAGATATATAAAATTTTACTTTTTTGAGACAGTTTGTCACTCTGTTGCCCTGAGTCAAGTGCTGTGATGTCATAGCTCACAGGAAACTCTTGGACTCAAGTGATCCTCTTTCCTCAGCTTCACCAGTAGCTGGACTACAGGCATTCATCGCTGCCAGCTAGTTTTTCTATTTTTAGTAGAGACGGGGTGTCACTCTTGGCTCAGACTGGTCTCAAACTCTTGATCTCAAGCAATCTACCCGCCTCAGCCTCTCAGAGTATAGAATTACAGGCATGTGCCTCTGGTCCCAGCCAGTAACATATTTGTCTAAATACCTATCCATTTTTCTCAAGATTCATTAAAAGTTCATTTTACTTAGCGATTTCAGGCCACCTGTTCCTGGATTTGCATATGGGTATGGGTCTGTTTCTGGATTTTCTAGTCTGTTTTACTGCTCTGTTTATGCAGTACCATGTATTTAATTAAAATTGGTATCTTGATAGTTTTAGATTCACATAGTTATGAAAAACAATAGCAATTCCTTTTAATCTTTACCTAGTTTTTTCCAGTGATGACATCTTGCAAAACTGTAGTACAATATCAAAATCAAGATATTGTTATTGACAACAGTCTATAGACCTTTTCCCATTTACCTGAACTCATCTTTATGTGTGTGTGTGTATTTAGTTCTCAGTTTTATCACACATATAGTTTCAGGTATTCATCACCACAGTCACAACAGGACAGTTTCATCACCCCGGGGATCACTCTTACAACCACATTCACTTTCTTTCTACCCGCTTTAACCTGCAACCACTAATTTGTTCTCCATTCCTATAAAGTTGTCATTTCAATAGTATTATAAAAGCAGAATCATACAGTATATAATCTTTTGGGATTGTTCCTCCACTTACCGGTATACTTTTCTGGAGATTCCTGTACATTGTTACATGTTTATCGTGGTATTTTCCTGGCACAGCTGCTCTGTTAATGGAAACTAGAGTTGTTTCTTGTTTTTGCCCCTATAAGTAAAGCTGCTGTTATCATGTACATACAAGTTTTTGTGTGAACGTAAGTCTTCATTTTTCTGAGATAAATACTCATGAGGGCGATTGCCGGATTGTATGATAATTGTATGTTTAGTTTTATAACAAACTGCCAAACTGTTTTATAGAGACTCTTTGTATGTTTTAATATCTGGGAGGGCTGATACCCCTGGCAACTTTTCTATTGAAGCATTTTCCAAGCTTTTGCATAAAATGATTGTATTATTTTAATGATATGTTTTTGTCTAATTTACTCCATTTATTGAATTGCAAGTGGCCACTAATTAGTATTTCCTTTGTTTCCCAGCTTCAACTCTAACTGCCTTTACTCCAGTATAGCTGGAAAATTGCCATTTAAGTATGTTGGATTTGTTTGTACCTTTTCTGAATTTCTCAATTAATGCTTTTTAATAAAATGTGTAGAATTGGGTTTTATTCCTTTCTTAGTATTTGAATTAATGAGACTTCCACATATGTCAGTGATTCTCAAACTTTAGTGATGACAGAATGACCTGGAGGGCCTCTTAAAACAAATGCCTAGGCCCCGGTCCCAGAATCTCTTATTATTTCAGTTTTGCAATCCTGAGGAAGCTAAGGCTGCTGGCCTAGGTTCCACACTTTGAGGACTACCAATTCCTATTAGTGGAATGTTTTACAGCAGGGGTCCTCAAACTTTTTAAACAGGGGGCCAGTTCGCTGTCCCTCAGACCGTTTGAGGGCCGAACTATGGTTTAAAAAAAAAAAAAAAAAACTATGAACAAATTCCTCTGCACACTGCACTGCACATATCTTATTTTGAAGTAAAAAAACAAAATGGGGGCAGCGCCTGTGGCTCAAAGGAGTAGGGTGCCGGCCCCATAAACTAAAGATGGTGGGTTCATACCCTGCCCCAGCCAAAAACTGCAAAAAAAAAAAAGGATATAAATACAATATTTAAAATGAAAAAAAAAAAAAAAGGTGCTCCTATCTGCAAAAAAAAAAAAAAAACCTCCTAACTTCAGGAAAAAAGGCCCTACTAACTGCAAAATTAAAAAAAAAAAATAGACCATCTAACTTCAAAAAAAAAAAAATCCTAACTTCTTCTTAACTCAGTCCTTAGGCAGCAAGCAGCCTCTGCCCAGGCAGGCTCATGATTCCTCCAATCAAGAGTCTCAGTAGAGACTGAGAGGAGGAGTTGAGAGACAGAGAAGGAGGGGAGTTGGAGAGTGCAGCGTACATTCCACACATGTGCACTGTGGCCCGGACCAGTCGGTTGCTAAGCAGGACGGCAAAAACACTTGGCAGGGAGAGACAGAAGGAGGGGTGGGGAGAGACAGAAGGAGGGGTGTCCGAGAGTGAGTTGCACATTCCACAAATGCACACTGTGGCCCGGACCAGTCGGCTGCTAAGCAGGACAGGCACTGGCAGCAAAAACACCCGGCAGGCCTGATAAATGTTCTCAGCGAGCCACATGTGGCCCACGGGCTGTAGTTTGAGGACCCTTTGTTTACAGAGTATCTCAGGGAAGATTGTGAGGTCTTATTGATACTGTATTTGAGTGATTATATAGGAGAGATGTCATTATTTCTATACTGGTAAAGAAACAAGACATATAATGCTGGTATATAACAGAACTTTAACATAGTATTAGTTTTGAGAGAAGATAGAAAAGTTTAACTTGGCTTGGCACCCGTAGCTCAGTGGTTGGGGCACTGGCCACGCTGACCAGTTTGAGCCCAGCTTGGGCCTGCCACACAACAATGACAACTACAATAACAACAAGAAATGGCCGGATGTTGTGGTTGGTGCCTGTAGACCCTGCCTCTTAGGAGGCTGAGGAAGGATAGTCACTTGGGCCCAGGAGTTTGAGATTGCTGTGAGCTGTGACACCACGGCACTCTACCAAGGGCAACATGGTGAGACTCTGTCTTGGAAAAAAAAAAAAAAAGAAAAGAAACAAAAGTTTAGCTTTAAGTCATCCATTTATTGAATTGTTCACTTATTCATCAGATTTTTTGGCTTCCAACTACATTTGTGAGGTAGTGAAATGGGTTCTGTTTTATATATTCCTGAGGAGTTTTATTTAAGAAAAGTTAAGTAAGTTTTTTGAAATCATATATTTTAAAAACAAAGGCCTTGACTTCAGGGCTCTTTGCATAATTGATGTAGTTCTGTGTCTCTGGTCCTCATGTGATTAACTGTAGTGGAACTGGGGATTAAAGCTGAAATTTAATTTCACAAATTTAATAGTAGACTTTATAACTGCTAATAACATCTTGGATGCCTTGAGATAATAAGGCCTTCAGTTGAGTCAGAATTTCTTTAAGTGTAATAACTGAATAGCCTCATCAAATATAGTACCTATACCTTGACTGAAATGAAACTATACAGGTAAATTTTATTTAAGTCAGTGTAGAATTGACTGGGAGTTACCCACTGACTAATGTCAGAGCCCGTTTATGTCTCATGAGGCTGAATTGGAAACTGACTTATGGATTTCAATGTTTGATTTTGACCTAAATCTACTCTGGAATGAGAGATAAATACTCATTTAAAGATCCTTAAAATATAGGTGTTGAATTTGCTTAGCTGGTAGTTATTTAAGGTGATACATACAGATATTGAAGTTTGTGGTTTAGCAATAGTTAAAATGGAAAGCAGAGGAGGAAAATTTGAGAAATCTTGGTTTCTAAGCAACCGAACACATAATATCATATCTGTGTGCCACTTGCTTAATGTTAAAAAGCTCTAAGTGTAAATAATTGATTGAGCAGTGAATAAAACAGCCATTATAGTCAGCTGAATTCTAAGCTCCCTGACCTGAACTCATTATGGTCAGGTTAGTGAACAGGGTGGCAAAATCCTTGCAGAAAGGAGCCCAGGTACAGTCTCTGGCATGTACATAGCTCTTGAGAATTGGTTGGACTTAAGTAAGCATTTAGTTTTCAAGCTTTCAGTTAGTGGATGTGGGGATCCTGACCCCTTAACTCTTTGGGAAGCAAATGAACTACAACAGAGACATGATTCTCCCTCTGCCTCTAAGGGGCATCTACGCTCTCCTACCTGATAGAAGGGACGCTCTATTTGTGAAATCCTAGAATAATTTTGACTTCTAGTTCTCTCTGAGATAAATCTCTTATTTTCACTTTGGGAGCTGTTCACAGATGATTTCATTCAAGCTCTTGATTTTACCTCTTCTGCTAATATGGCTCACTTTCAAATGTATATACGTCTATCCTCATTTTCTTTTTTGAGAATTTAGACTTACATATTCTGATACACACTGGGCATTCATTCATAGGTCAAACTCAAAATACCCTACAAGCAATTAATCTTTTCTCTCTCTTCTCTTCGGAGAAGATTATCCTACCTTATCTTCCCTATCTTGGAGTGATGTGTGGGAGTCTGCGGTATCATTGAGCATTTTCATTTCTCACCCAATAACCCTTACATCTGGTCATTTGCTGTGGTCTGCAAATTCTTCCTCCATAGTTCTCCCCAAAATGTCTATGCTGTCTTCTCTTTGTTTTCTCATCTTGATCTTGACTGTCTTTCTGCCCTTGGTCTTGGCCTTCTCAAGTCCGTCTTTTATACTGCAACCATAATGATTTCTTAAAGACACAATTCTGGCTACTTTACATCTCTTTACACAGTTGGCTGGTGCTTGATTTATGGCAGGATAAAGTTTAAACCTCTTGGCTTGACCTAATAACCCATCTTAGTCTCTTGTCTGCTTCTCCTACTTGCTAATCTCCACACATAATTTAGAATACAGTAATTCAAAACTGCTTTTAGTGCCCTGAAACCACAATGGTATGTCTCACAAATCCTCCCCTCTGTTTGCACTATTTTTCTTTACTAACCCTTTCATCTCATTTAATTCTTTTCCTTTCAAGGCTTTGTTCTGGCTATTCTAGGATCCCTCCCTTGGCTTCTTTTGCTCATCCCACTGTAGCCATCCAACATTATGTCAGTTGACTCTTCCTGGAGGTCTCCTTGGGGCACCCTGTGTATATCCCCATAGAAGATCTTTGTTGACTTTTATCAAATTTATCTTTAAGTTGCTTAGTGGAAGATCTGTGTTGTATTTATCTTTGTATCCTTTTTGCCTAGTGTGGCTTTTGAAATCATCTTCAATTGATCTATACATTTGCTTATGAAAGTATGCAGAATTAACTACTTAACGGTAGCAAGAAATGTCTTTGCCCTTTTTTTATAGTGCCAATGAGAGTTAGTGACGTTCTTTGCCCTTATTTTGGGTACCCTTTGCTACATACCAACCACCTCAAAACTTAGTGGCTTAAAACAACAAACATTTTATTTGTTCATGATTTTGTTGAAAATCATGGACTCATGTTGGGTTGGGCTTAGCTGAATGTTTCTTCTTTTGGTCCTATCTGGGGACATGCATGGGTCTTCATTCATCTGGCAGCTGAACTGGAAGTCTCAGGTCTCAAATGACCTCACATATCTGTCATTCTGTTATTGGCTGTAAGTTCTGCCTCTTTCTCTTCTGTAAGTGGGATTGCTCAAGGATTCTTTTCTATGGTGTCTCAGAGCAGCGAGAAAGTAAAGTGGGAGCTAGTAGGCCTTTGGCAGCCCAGGCCCAGAGCATATACATTGGCAGTTGGGTAGCATTCTGTTGGTCAGTGTGAGTCACCAGGCCCACCCACACCCCAAGCAGAAGGGAGGAGCAGTGACTCAGGTCACAAAGGAGCACATCTACAGGGCTGGGAGGAGAGCATGGCCTTTCTGTTGTTCTGTCAGCACGTATGGCTTGTTAGAGCTAAGTGCACTTCTCTGCTGTTTGAACTCCTTCTGTACATTATTTGTGTTGTTTCTGCGATTGTTATCTCACAGGCTTTGAACTTTGCATGCCTGTTGTCTTGTGTAGGTCCTATTTCTTCTCTAAGAGGTCAGCTTTCTCTTACACTAAGGGGCAGCACAATAAACATTTTATCCCTCCATTTCAGATTTTTAAAATCTGGCAGGTTTTCGGTCAGCACATATGGGGTGAATTATCTTTTTTTAAATTAAGAAATAGTTCAAGTATACGTAACAGTAAAAAAATAATATAGTCATTTAATCACTTTTCTAAGCATCTTTCTTCAGGTAGAAGTAGTGCTATGAACTGATAGCTAAAATAACATTAGTTGAGTCATAATTTGGAGATTGCCTTTAAAGATGAGGAGATTGCCCTGCATGTGAGGAGTAGAGGCATCTGGGTAGTATCAGTGTTGGTCTGAAAGCATGCCCCTATTACAGAGTTGTTGGAGTTGTAGGGAGGATATTTTTCTCTGAAACTTCAAAATTCTTCACTGTACAAAAGAGGAAGAAGTAAAGGAAGGTGCTTTTTAAATTTGTCATCGGTAATACCCTGACAAAAATCCTAATATTTTCCTGTGCATGTTGGATTTGTTTCATGGATGCCATTTACCAGAGTGCTTAGAAGCTCTCTCTGTACAGAGGAGGCTGGAGAGTGAGAAAAAGCAAAAGGTTTGGTTAGAAAAAAGGGGGGAGAGCCATCTTAGGTTAGGAACTATGCATACACCTCAGTTTTTGCACTTTGTTATATCTGAAAAATGTATATCATTGCTGTTAATCTTAATTCCTGATCTTTTGTGCCTTCTTGTTTTTCTTTATATTTCTGTTTGATTCCCAGCTTCACTGTAAAAAGGTTTAAGCATCTAGAATAGGAAGAACTTTTTTTTACCAAACCTTTAAGAAATATATCACAAACACTTAACATTTTTTCCTAATAATTATGTAGCTCTAAAAGTGACATTTTGCTATATGTCCTTAATAAAGGTTCCACAGCTCAGTTTTGTCCTCTTAAATTGAGAATGATGATACCGTCTTCCTTGATTAAACAGGCTTGTGATAAGAAGGTCTGAGACATAGCAGATGCTTCTGTCTTGCTTTTCCATCTTTCTCTAGTTTCTCTTCCTTTTTCCCTTTTGTATTCTTTTTCTAATTTCCATAATTTCTCCCCCCGCATTGGAATTTCTACTCCATGTGCCAAACATGTCTTCCCTCATCTGTCTTGGTTCCCCTCTGGAGACCTGACAGAGACACTGCAGCACCAGGTCCGCCCCAAGGAGGTCCCCGGCCAGTCCCCAAATGGAGCCGTTCTGAGACGTCTTCCTCCCGTAGTCCCTACTTTGCATTTAGAGATTTCTGCAGGGATGAGCAAGATCTTCTGTGGAACAACCCACATTCATATTCGGACTTCTTCTCTGTGAAGATTTCAAAAACAGTTTTTATTTTTCTGAAAAGATTCAACTGTATCCTTTTGTGTAAACACTGGAATATATTCACTGTTTTCTCCTTTTTGCCCATTCCCATCTTCACATTCACCGTATAATTTTGTTTTTGGCTTATGTTTGACCTTTATGCCTACTACATGGATTAGATGATTTTTCTAGTGATAAGATACTCTGACATGGTGAAGGGTATAATTCAGTATTAATTTTATAGTGAATGCTTTGAAATTAGAGCCCTCTACTAAGCACTTATTTGGAGATTTACAATGTTTCCCTTAATGTTTTAAATGAATGAGGTTTTCACGTGATATCTTCTAGTCACCTGGCTTGTAGATTCCAAGGAATCTAAATGTGATTACATTAAAATGGGAAAAGTATGTATAAGCTTGTGATGAGAAGTATTATAAAAATCATTTTCATGAAGTGTGGTACTCTTAAGCCTAGAACTAGGGAGGAAGAGTTAAATGGCAAACAAGTCTTAGTACAATCAATATGAGGATTGAAAGCCTGTATTATACTAAGTGATATTTTGTAGTATTACCAGTTAATGCTTATCTTGTTTTGTTCTCTGTTTGTTTGTTTTCATTCTGTCTCCTGATTTACTTGCAAAAATGCAAGCACATTTCTAAATCTGCATTAGGATTTCCTGTGACACGGTGATAGGTCATTTACTAAGTCTGCTGACTCTGAATTAGGAAATAGGGGCTCAAGAAGATATATTTTTCTGTCAGAAAACCCATTTGGTTGGCATGAATTTTAAGGTAGCATCTTACCTAGAGTCCTAGTTAAAAGCACTTCCTCACATACTTATAGTTGGCAAATTAGCATAAGTTAATATGATAAATGAGCATTTGTGTATTTTCAGCTCTAAAACCTTTGATGTCATTGAAAATAAAAACAAGCAAAAATCTCCATACAAATAGGCTTCTTCTAGGATGTAGAAGCTGAAAGTATTGCACCTGTGGTTACAATAGTAAAAAATTCATACTGAAATCACAACTCAGAGACTTTAGGTCACAGAGCAACCAGCTAGTCTGAAATCTAAGGAAAGTATGAGTCTCCTAGTAGACAGGGGCAGATGCTGATGTCATATAAGCTGGTAAGAATCAACTTAGCTAAATTTTGTTTGAAGTACTAAAAGTTGAATGCATGCAGGCATGGGAGCTGCAGCTTTAAGGAGAACTCACAGTTGCATGCAGGCACTTCACGTACCTTAGCTGGTGCTAATGGAAAAGCCTAGGATCAAGGCAAGTGACAAAGAACACCTTTCTTGTGGGGCAGGCCTCAGGGAGGCAAACAGCAATCACTGCAAGAAGGGCATGAAGCCCTCTGGGATCCTTCTCCCCCAACCCTCTCTCTCTTGTGGAACAAACCCTAAGCTTCTGGGGAAAGGGCAGTAAGCTCTTTATTCTCTTACAGGTGAAGACCTATTACAGCTAGGGAAAGGAACAGAAAAATTCCTCTGCCTCTGGAAGAGAGGCAAAGAAACATTCTTCACCGAGACTATTAGAGATCTTCTAATATCAGGAGATACCGCTCCCTCACCCCCCCAAATCCTGCCTGAGACTGAGGGTAAACCAGAACAAGAGAATCCCTCCTCCTTTACATACACCAGGCTACCAACTGTGTAACAAGTGTTTACGGTCTACTGCTAGGGGTTGGGGAGGAACATGGAGAGAGACCCTTTCTGTGGTACAGACACGAAGGGAAAACCTAAAGCTGAGGGCAGAACAGACGTTGAGATGAACAGTCTGGCAAATCAGCCTCATCTTAAGCATGAAGTGATGCTAAAGCCTTATGAAACCTGTGATGCGCAGAGGGTAACCATGGCAGCAGTAAAGCTCTAGTTCAGCTCTAAACTACTAACTAGACTGAATCAACTCATCATACTTAAGACTAGGAATATAAGAGACATGTTTATTTCTAGGTGTAAATACTATTTTGCTCAGACTCTATAGTTTTCTGGCTATCAGCCAAAAATTACTGAGGTGCGTGAAGTCAAGGAAAACAGCCCATGTACAAGAAACAAAGCATTCCGTAGGATGACCCAGAAGTTAGAACTGTACGACAGATAGAGGATTTAAATAACTAAGATTGATACGTTAAAGAATCTGGTGGAAAAAATGGATAATATGTATGGACAGATGGGGAGTTTTAGTAGAGAAGATGAAATTATAAAACAGAAATAATGAAAATGCTAGAAATGATAAGTGTAACAACTATTCATGTCAGATAGTGACAGACACTTTTAATGGTTCATTGATAGTGTTGATTTGGCTGAAGAAGTATGTAGTGCACTTGAAGATAGGTCAAAAGAAATTTTCTATACTGAAACCCAAAGAGAAAAAAGAGTGAAAAGATATCAGAGCCTCTAAGAGCTTTGGTACAATGTCAAAGGTTCCAAAATATGTGTAATTAAATTCCCAGAATGAGAAGGGAGTAAACAGAAGGGAAAAAATATGTGAGGAGATAATGACAGAATTTTCCAAAATTACCAAACGTAGATTCAAGATGCTCAATAAACAATAAGCAGGATGAATAACTAACAGACTCACAGACATACACACATCATATTAAAACAGCTCAAAAACAAAGAGAAAATCTGAAAGGCAGCCAGAGAAAAAAGATATTGCAGTTGACCTCTGAACAACATGGGTTTGAACTGTGTGGGTCCACTTAAGTGCAGTTTTTTTAAAAGTAAATACAGTTGGCCATCCATATCGGCAGTTTTGGTATCTGCAATTAAAGGAGGATCCAATATCCAATATTCATGGAAAGCAGCACTGGCATATAGAGAGGACTGTATTTTTGTATACTTGGGTTCCACAGGGAAAACCACAAGACTTGAGTCTGACTGGATTTTGGTATCCAAAGGCAATCTGGGAACCAACACCCTGTGGATACCAAGGGATGACTGTATATACAGAAAAAGAAAAGTAAGAATCAAAGTAGACTTTATGTTAAAATTAGGCAAGATAGACTACTAACAGAATAAACTGTCAACTCAGAAACCTATATCCAGCAAAAATATCCTTCAGAACGAAAGAAAGAAATCAGCAACCTTATTACTCTTTATTTTACTGCCCACATTTATTGTCTGTGGAAATGAAGATAAGGATCTATTCTCAGCCACACTGAGTTTAACTGAAAAATGTGATTAATCCATTATGTGTCTCAATTTCTGAGTTTGCCTATGACTTTTAAGTTTTGTTTGATACTAACACATGGTTGTTAGTTTTGATGGCTTATATGGGTAATGTGCTTGGTATCTGTATCAGTCAGGGTTCTTCAGAGAAGCAAAATGAGTGGGATGGACAGGTGTGTGTGTGCACGTATGTACAATTCCAAGAGATGTCAAGAGATTGACTTATGAGATTGTGGAGACTAACAGGTCCAAAACGCATAGAACAGGTCAGAATAGAAACACAGGCAAGACCTGATGCTGTAGTTTTGAGGCAGAATTACTGCTTCAGGGAAATATTAGTGTTTGCTTTAAGGCAGTGGTTCCTAAAGCCGCGATGTGTTTTTTCATTGTTACAAAGGGGTTGTGATCCACAGGTTGAGAACCACTGCTTTAAGGCCTTTCAGTTGATTGGATGAAGCCCACTCACATTATTGAGAATAATTTTCTTTACTCAAAGTCATCTAAATATAGAATTTTAACCACCTCTACAAAATACTTCTATAGAAATACCCACATTAGTGCTTAATTGAACAAATATATATCATAGCTTAGCTGAGAAGACATGCAAAACTAACAGTTTACAAGATCTATTATTGGAATTATGGGAATACTGACAATGAAATCTTTGCAAAATGATGGAATTAGAATAGTGAACTACATCATGAGCATTAGTAATTTTAGGGTGGTGATAAGAATGATCCCAGACAGAAGAGGAACATTAGGTAAGTTGATAATAGTATTAATTGAAGATGAAGGTGAACATTAAGTAAGCTTGGTTATAGTAACAGTTGAGGATGTAAACTAGCATTAAAACTTTCTAAGCCTGTTGGCATGGATATGGAGAGAAGGGAACGCTTCTACACTGCTGGTGGGAATGCAAGCTAATATGACCTTTTTGGAAAGAAGTTTAGGGAAAACTCAAATAACTAAAAGACCTACCATTCAATCTTGTAATTCCTCTACTAGGTATATACCCAGATGATCAAAAATTATTTTACAACAAAGACATTTGTACTAGAATGTTTATTGCAGCCCAATTCATAATAGCCAAGACATGGAAACAGCCCAGGTGCCCATAGAGCCATGAATGGATTAACAAATATTGGTATATGTACACCATGGAATACTATGCAGCCATAAAAAGATGGAGACTTCACATCCTTTATGTTTACCTGGATGGAGCTGGAACATATTCTTCTTAGTAAAATATCTCAAGAATGCAAAAAAAAAGTATCCAGTGTACTCAATACTACTATGAAATCAATATATAATCACCTACAAACTCAGGTGAAGGGCAAAACATAACTATAGTCCAGAAAGTAGAAGGTAAGAGGAGAGAGAGGAGAGGGGAGGGGAGATACGGGGGGACCTCACCTAATGATGCAATGGTACATTTCAAAACTATTAAGAAATGAGTATAATTGTGATGGATGTGTTACTTAGCTCAATGTAAGCATTTCACATTGTATATTGAAGCAGTACCCTGAACCACACAAATGCATTAATGT
>CAUYRH010179305.1:0-13713 GCA_963574655.1 Perodicticus potto
GCAACCTCCAATTCCTGGGCTCAAGCGAGTCTCTTGCCTCCGCCTCCCAAGTAGCTGGGACTACAGGCGCCCACCACAACGCCCAGCCATTTTTTTTTTTTTTTTTTTGGTTGCAGCCGTCATTGATGTTTGGCGGGTCCGGGCTGGATTCAAACCCGACAGCTCAGGTGTACGTGGCTGGCGCCTTAGCCACTTGAGCCACAGGTGCCGAGCCTCTTTATATATTTTGGTTACTGACATTTTGGCTGCCCATAGTTTGTGGCTTATATTTTTATTTTGATACTACTGATGTCCAGGGGTTTTAATTTTAGTGAAGTCAAACTTATCAGTATTTTCATTTTAGATTTGTGTGCATTTGTGTTAGAGTGTTAAAGTGTGCAGAGAAGGAGAGAGAAAGAAAGAATTTAAGAAGTTCCGAGAGAGAAAGGCAGAGGGTTTTTTTTTTGTTTCTTTTTTTTTTTTTTGCAGTTTTTGGCTGGGGCTGGGTTTGAACCTGCTCTCTCCAGCATATGGGGCCAGCACCCTACTCCTTTGAGCCACAGGCACTGCCCAGAAAAGCAGAGTTTTAAGAAATTCTGAGAGCGACAAATAGAGAGAGATTGGGGGGGGGAGTGGCAGAGAGAGAGAGAGAGGGAGAGAAAGACAGAGTTTTAAGAAATTCTGGCCTATCATGTATCTTCATTTAAGAATTTTAAAGTTTTCCCTTTTTTACCTCCCTTTTTTGGTCTTTAAGTAGAAATTTGGTTTTTTCTATCAAATATGGGGTGAGATAGCAATAAGATTTCTTCACCTCCCTTGCTGGTTGACTTAGCATCATTTATGGAGAAGGCCATCCTTTGCCATGGATCTTCAGTGCTGTCTCTGTATTTATGTCAGTTTATGTTACATGTCTGTTTCTAGGCTTTTTGTTCTGATAGGTAGCCTCTTTGTCCATGTGCCATTTCCACACTGTCTTAAGTACAGGATGTCCCAGAAGTTGCTATACATAGATGGGATATTGTAGCTAGATGTCTCTTTGTTTATAAAATATTCATTATAAAATTTTACAAAATACTTAGAAAATATTCTGTGTATGTTGGCCATCTCTTTCTACACACACGTACACACACTCTTATCTCCCTCTCGTGGCAAACACGTTCCAAGATACCTGCTGTTATTCAATTTTTCCTGTGTATGGAGACTTTTGGATCACCCTAAATTACAACTTTGTGGAATGTCATAACTAGTAGGACAGATTCTTTTCATCCAACTTGTTCTTATTTTTAAAAATTGTCTTGCTACCCATATATTCTAAATACTTTTTAATAATCTCATTTAAGTAGTTACATACTGTTCCATCAGGAAATACAACATAATTCAGTTAACGAAAAACCTTTTTATTTTTTTTGGTTGCAGCCGTCATTGTTGTTTGGCAGACCTGGGCTGGATTTGAACCCGCCAGCTCAGGTGTATGTGGCTGGCGCCTTAGCACGTTGAGCCACAGGCGCTGAGCCAGAAAACCCTTTTTATTTTATTTTATATTATTTTTTTGAGATAGTCTCACTTTGTTGCCCCCAGTAGAGTGCCATGGTGTCACAGCTCATAGCCACCTCAAACTCTTGGGCTCAAGCGATTCTCTTGCCTCAGCCTCCCGACTAGCTGGGACTATAGGTGCCTGCCACAATGCCCTGCTATTTTTTTAGAGATGAGATCTCGCTCTAGCTCAGGCTGGTCTCAAACCTGTGAGCTCAGGGCAATTCACCTGCCTTGACTTCCCATAAGATTACAGAAACCTTTTTAATTCATTGAAAAAAATGAAGGGAAACTGACCTGATAAGGGGCAACTCGAGAATTGATGGTCAGAAAAGCTATCTCTGGTGAAAAGATATTTAAGTTGAATCATGAGAGATGACAATACAGAAATCCCCCCTTATCTTGAGAGCTATGTCTGAAGATCCCCAGCAAGACCCCCAGCATGTGTCCCAAACTTCAACTAGTACTAAATCTGATGGCCATCAGTAGGACATGTTTTTGTTCATGTCTTCCACCCACCAGTTTAATGCCTTTTCCATCTTAACTGAGCACTTACCCCTATAGCCATAATTTTTGCAGTTTGATGTACAACAGCAAAACTATCACAGATTTAGTTTTCTTTCTTCACTATTTCATGGAAATTTTAGTTTTCTTTCTTCACTATTCATTCTTACTGTAGTTATTAGCAACCTCAATATGTGAATTTTTTTCTTTCTTTACTAAGTTGAGAACTTTTGTCTTTCTACTTAAGGAAGCACTTTATGGTTTCTTTTTCACATATCTGAATTGCCAACGTCATTATTCTTGTGCTTTGGGGTTATTGTTAAGTAAGGGTTACTTGAACTCAGACATTGACATACTATGACACTGGATCTTATCACCTACTGATTCATAGGTGAATAGTGTCCACAGCTACACTGAACAAAGGGAATGTTCTGCAGGACAGAACGAGATGGTGTGAGATTTCATCACCCTGATCAGAATGATGTGCAATTTAAAATTTATTAATTGCTTCTGGAATTTTCCATTGTGTATTTGTGGATTGCAGTTGACCCAGGGTAACTGAAACTGGAAAGTAAAGCCATGAATAAGGGGGGATTATTGTACTTCCATGTGAAGAGCTGGGGGATTTGATGTAAAAAGGAAATAAATACTATGTGTGCAGCAGGAGAAAACTTCCCATCTTCATGGATCTGCATTGCTACTGTGCTCGGAATGTAGTGAGAGAGTGTAAGAAGGAAATGTAGTGAGATTCTAAGGGCAGTCAGAGGTCAGATTATGCATAGCCTGGTGGGCATACAAGCCTTTGTATAAGCTTGTGTTTTATTCTAGGTGGACTGAAAAGCCTTTGGAGAATTTTAAGTAGAAGTGACATGATCTTACTTATATTTAAAAGTAAAATCACTGGTTGTTATAGAGACAATGGCTTAGGCAGAGTAGGATATACTAGTTAACTATCCATTACAGCGGACCAGGTGAGAAATGATGGAGTCTTAGAAATGGTGGCAAGGGAGATGGAAATAAATTAATAGTTTAATAAGCTATTTAGAAGGTAAAATAATGAGGAAGTTGAATTTTGGGTTTGGAAATGAATCAAGAATGACTTCCTATTTTAAATTTGAGTAAGTGAGTAGATAGTCATGTCCTTTGCTGAGATGGGGAAGATTGGTGGACAGACTGTCTTAATTGGATTGATTGCTCTATAGGTCGCCCAAACAGCTATCACTTTAAGTCTTCCTTTGCCTCTTCCTGTATTGACTCCCTTAAGCTCTTGTTTTACCTTCTTGTTTTGCTGGAGCATATATTCCAGTAGAGTCTTAAGAAAGGGAGGAAATGATAAAATTCTTGAAAATGTCTTTATTCTGTTTTTAAATTTGATTGATAATTCAGGCAGATACTAAAGTCTAGGTTGCCAATTATCTTCCCTTTGAATTTTGGAGGCCTTGATCTGAAATATTGGAGAACTCTAATATACACAATGTTATAGTTTCCTGGGTGCATTATCTTCTCTTATTTTTGGAAGGGTATTAATTATAGCTTCTAGAATTGTTCTGTGCCTCACATTATCTCTATTTTGCAATCTTTTATGTTGATGGTGTTCTTCAAACTGATGATTCTTGGTTACCTGTGTCTATTAAAGACTGAAGCTCAAAAATGTGAATTTGAAGCCCTTTGTGCATGGATGGGATTGTCAACTACTGAGCTTCACTATAATGTGTTCAGCTTCACTATAATGTGTTCAACCTGGATGTTTTATTGAGTGATTGCCAGATTCATCATCTTGAGGTCTTTCTCTGGGGCTATAAAACAAATGTGCCTATATGGATGTGTACATTCCTGTGTATTAGCAGAATTTCAAGAATTGAGCCAAAGAGTATGCAAATTTTAAGATTTTTGATGTATTTAACATATTAGTATAATATATATTTGTATGTAAGGATATATAAATGTACACATAATTACATATTCTCTTCAGAAATGCATTATTAATTTACACTCCCACCAGCAGTGTGTGAGGATGCCAGTTCCTCCACAGTCTTGATAATGTCACATCAGCATTATACATTTTGTAAGATTATTTGCTAATTCAATAGATGAAAATGGTATTTAATTGCTCTTTTATTTTGCCTTGTTGGTGTGCGTGTGCATATGTCTTACCAATTCATGCCATGTGTCCATTTTTCTGGTGATATATTTGTCTTTTTCTTATTGACTTATAAAGCTCTTTATATCTTATGAAGATTACCCTTTTGTCATAATGTATTGCAGATTTTTTCCCCTAGGTTTTCAGTGTCTTTCAATTAAATCAATTAACTTTTTTAATATGCAGAAGCTCCTAAATACTTTTCATTTTTGAAGGAGTAATAAATGTATGGCATTTAAAAACGTATATGAAGGAGTGATAAGTAGACAGTAAGTCTCCTATCTATTCCTTTCCCTAATTTTCCTCTCTAGGTGCAACTAGTGTTAATAAGTTTCTTTTATTTCCTTCTAGAGGTGTTCTTTGTATATGTAAGCCTTTTTTCATTTATACAGTATTTAAGCATCAACCATGATACATTGTAGATTGCTATAATCATGCTTCCCTTTATTCTCCTTTGGACATAACTCTGTCATTAATTTTGACTAAGAGGCAGAATCTATTTTCTCACGTGTTGAATGAGGACTGGCATTGTGACTTGATTTTACCAGAATGTAGTAAAAGTGAGGTATGACTTCTGAGTCTAGGCCTTTGGAGGCCTACCAGTTTCATTTTCAGTTCATGGAATATCATGTTCAGGGGTTTCCTGGCGTAGTCTCATTGAGAGTAAATGGCCCATACATTCTGTCTGCGCTCAGCCCCATAGCTAGCCTATCGGCTGAATGCACCTACATGATTGAACCAAGAGGATGCCAGCAGAATTGACCAACCATTCTCATCACAGATTGATGAGAAATGATAATTTTCTTAAGCCACTGAGTTTTGGGATGGTTTGGTATTCAGAAATACACAATGGCTGTAGTAGCATATTATATATTTATGTTAATTATTTATTTTGAAGAATGTTCCACATTAATATTTATAGAGTGGCTGCCTCTTTTTTTCATGACTGAATAACATTCCAGTGTATGGATATATACTATAATCAGTTATTACTGATAGGCATTCAATTTGTTCTCTATCTTTTGCTATAAGATGGAGTTGTAAAGAATCTTCTTTTACATATTTAATTATTAGAGACTTGGGATCTTGCTTTGTTTCCCAGGCTGGAGTACAGTTGTGCGATCACTGTTCACTGTAGCCTCAAACTCCTGGACCCTATCCATCGTCCTGCATCAGCCTCCCAAATAGCTAGGACTACAGGCATGCAGCATCATACCTGGCTAACTTTTAAATTTTTATACAGATGAAGTCTCCCTTTTGCCTAAGCTGGTCTCAGGCTCCTGCCCTCAAGTGATCCTCTTGCCTTGGCCTCCCAAAGTGCTGAAGACATGAGCCACTGTGCCTGGCCCTATATTTATTTATTTATTTGCAGTTTTCAGCCAGGGCTGGGTTTGAACCCGCCACCTCCAGCATATGGGGCTGGCGCCCTACTTCTTTGAGCCACAGGCGCCGCACTCTACATTTATTTTTAATATGTAAAAATGTTTCCTTTTTATGTTGTCAGATCTATTTTCCTTCATGTATTCCTTTAACTTTTTTTTTTTTTTTTGGTAGAGATAGAGTCTCACTTTATCGCCCTTGGTGGAGTGCCGTGGCATCACACAGTTCATAGCAACCTCCAGTTCCTGGGCTTAGGCGATTCTCTTGCCTCAGCCTCTGGAGTAGCTGGGACTACAGGCGCCCAGCACAATGTCCAGCTATTTTTCTGTTTTGCAGTTTGGCCGAGGCTGGGTTTGAACCCGCCACCTTTGGTATATGGGGCCGCGCCCTACTCCATGAGCCACAGGTACCGCCCCTTCCTTTAACTTTTTGCATAACTAATGTTTTTCCACTTTGAGATGACCTGAATTTATTCTGTTATTGTTTCATTTTTACCTGAGATTAATTAATCTGGAATTTGTTTTGACATATGATATGATATAGAAATGGGATTTTATTATTTTTGTAAATAATCATGTAGTTGTCCCAGCACCACTTATAATATAAATCCTTTACTTATTCAGTCTTTTGAATGCCATCTTCTATGCTAGATTCTTTGTTTTCTCAGCTTTCTGTTCAGTGATCTGTATGCATTTATTTGCCTTACTCATTTATACAGCATTTTAATTATTGTAGCTTTGTAATATGTTTAACTATTTGTGGTCTTAGGTGTTAAGAGTTTGATTGGCATTGGTAAAAGTTTCATATTTATTTGGAGATAATGGACATCTTTACAATTGGGGTCAACAAACTTTCTGTAAATGGTCAGATAATAAATATTTTAGGCATGCTAGCCTTATAGTGTATGTTGCAACTACCAGCTATGTCAGAGTAGCATGAAATATATGACAATACATGAATGAAGGACTATGGCTATGTTCCAACAAAACTTTACGAAAACAGATGACTGGTCTGTGTGTTGTAGTTTCACAACATTGAATATATTTGCTGTATAATGTAGAGTATACCTCTTTAGGGAATATGGTCAGTCTTTATTATTTATATCCACAGTTATAAATATAAAGTTTTGTTTTTTCTTCATTTTGTTCCTACATATTTACTATTAACTTTATTACTAAGTGTTTTGTTTTTTTGTCTGCTATTAGACAGAAAGTTGCTTATTATGAAAGCTAATGCAGATGTTAGATTGAAGTAGAATCGGAAGATAAATTGGAAAATTTAATAATTTCTTTTCTTTTTTGAGACAGAGTCTCACCCTATTGCCTGTGCTCGAGAGCCAGGGCCTCAGTCTAGTTCATAGCAACTATAAACCCTGGGTTCAATCTTCCTGCCTCAGCCTCCCCAGTGGTTGGGAGTACAAGTGCCCACAACAACACTCGGCTAATTTCTCTATTGTTAGTAGAGATGAGATCTCACTCTTGCTCAGGCTGGTGTTGAACTCCTGAGCTCATGGGATCCTTCTGCCTTGGCTTCTCAGAGTGCTAGGAATGCAAATATGAGCCACTGTGCCTGTCCAGTAGTTCTAATACTCTTTTATCAGAATTCTTAAGGGTACTTTAGATGAGTTTGGAGAAAGGAAAAACTGGCCAGCACCAGAAGAGCTAAAGGAAGATTTAGGGGAGAGAAAGGATAGACATAATCTGAAAGTCAAGTTGGACAGAGCCTGGAACGCATTGCACCATCTTTAGAGGTGTTGTGTGGCAGCATAATGTTGTGGTAAGCATGTGAGTTCTTCAGTCATTGAGGTCTGAATTTAAATCCCAGTTCTAATTCTTAATAGCTTAGTGACCTTTGATGAGTTACAACCTTTCTGTGCTTCATTTGGGAAGCACAGAAATGGGAATGATATTAATGACATTTATGGAATAGTTACAGGGATGGATTAAGATAACTCATATAAAGCACTTAGAATACTAGTGCTCAGGCTCGGTGCCTATAGCTTTAGTGGCTAAGGCACCAGCCACGTACACCAGAGATGGCGGGTTCATAATCCAGCCCAGGCCTGCCAAACAACAATGACAACTACAATCAAAAAATAGCCAGGCATTGTGGCAGGCGCCCGTAGTCCCAGCTACTTGGGAGGCTGAGGCAAGAAAATCGCTTAAGCCCAGGAGTTGGAGGTTGCTGTGAGCTGTGATGCCATGACACTCTACACAGGGCAATAGCTTGAGGCTCTGTCTCAAAAAAAACAAAACAAAACAAAAAAACCAAGAAAGAATACTAGTGCTTAGTCATAGTACTCAATAATAGTAACTGCTATTATATTATTATACACATGTATAATATGTAATATTATGTCTAGCATTATTTTACTATCTTGTTGTTAGGCAGTTGATAGGATCACATTGTCCCTGTCAAAATCAGGGACTCTGCTGAGTGTCTATGCAAACAGTGTAACAGGAGTTGTCTAGTAAGACCCAGGGAAGCACAGTCAAATAGGAGCTCACACACTGAGCTTATACATATATTACACAAGTCAGAAAAATCAAGTAGTTAAATGGACATGTAGAGATTTTTGTTTTGGGGATAACTTTCTATCATTTTTCACTGGTGTTTGGTGATCTGCAGAAGCAGGAAAAATATCAGTGCGGGTAATTTAGATGCTGCAGGTGAATATAATTTAGAATATTTGATTAAATTGAAGAATGGGAATGGAAATTCCAACTTTTTTAGCAGATAGAACCTAACAACTTTTAACAGTCATGAAGGATTGAACATTGGTTGTTCTGAGCAGATATTTGCAACAATTTTTAACAGAGGGTTGAAGGTGCCTCTTAAAATAGTATGCAGATGAGAGTAGGGAATTCTATCTGAAGGTGAAGGGCACAGTGATGGACTGTTGCTAGTGTGGGCAGTGGGGTCAGAGATGGTACAAGGCAGAATTTTGGCTGGTATTCAGAGTGCTTATCTAGGTACCAGAGCATCTGGAAGCTCAGTGAACAGGACAGGTGTGTTGATATTTTGAAAATCTTAGGAAATACAGGTTGTCTTTCAGGAATTATTCCTTGGGCTTTTAAAATAAGAAACATAGTTTCTCCTTACTACTCGTGTTCCAGCCCATATGCTTCTCTTCCCTAGATCTTTACACTGTGTATCTGCCTCTCTAGGGTTCTTCTTCTACAGTAATACAATAATTTAAATTAAATGGTGTATAGGCCTTTTAACGTTTCAAAGTACTGTTACATATGCTCTTTTGTTTGATGTCTTGTACATTTTGTACTTATGATTTTAAGTGGTAATGTTTGGACTTGACCAAGCGAACTCTGAAATCACTTTAGGAATGTGTTATTAGGATTCCAGACTCTGTGGTAGTAAGTGCCAGAATAAATCTAGGTCTGGGATTTTAGGGGGTTCTGAGTGTTGGGCTTTTCATGCCTTCATATTAGGGTGGTTTCATTTGCTATGGAGGTTGGGGTAGAGGAAGAGGTGAAGTAGCCAGTCTAATGTGTAAAGGAAATGAGTAGAGAAGTCATCTAGTGTATTCCTGGCTCTACTTCACTTTGTTCAAGGGAACAAAAAAATCACTCCTCCTGTTGTCTTTGTCCCCTCTATCGTGTACAATTTCAAGGTATTGGTTTTTGTTCATTAAGATGACAAATTTGCAAAGTTCCTTGACTTTAGAAGGTAGATGAGATTTTTCTATAGTACACGTTAAAGAGCACCTAAATTTGTTTATGGATTCATTTATATGTTAGAAGGTTCCCTATGCTCATGTAAAACATAGAATAGTCCTTATACCTCCATGTTCCTTGAATAATCTTGCTTTTTGGTGTCATGTTACTTCAGAATTAATTTTGTAATCTTCCTTCTCAAGGCCATATTTCCTGACTAATTTGGTTATCTTTCTAATGGCATGTTATGAAAGTTAAGCTTATCCTGCTGACCTTGCTCCTCTCGACTTTCTGAAAAATATATCTTTTTTGTTTTCTGAAAGGTTTTTATCTCAACCTTTGCTCTTGCCAACTTATTGGTAACATCTTCACTCAAGTGGAAGGTTTGAAGAATATTTTGATATTCCCCTTTTAAGGAGGTGTAATGTCCTTAGGAGTTCAGCTATGGACTCCTAAGACTTTTTCATTTAAAAAGCATTAATTTTAAATTTTTGTGGTTCAGTTATTTATTAACATGTATGTTTAATTTTTATCTTAGCACATACTTTTTTAACGGAATAAAACATACCATAAAATTTAGCATTTTAACCATTTTTAAGTGTATAGTTCTCTGGCATTAAGTGCGTTCATGAGTGGCACTTGGAGATGTTGTGCATCTCTAAAACATTTTTCTTCTTGCAAACTGAAACTCTGTACCCTTAAGAACAACTTTCTACATCTCCTTTCCTTAGCTGCTACTATTCTACTTTCTGTCTCTGAATTTAAGTACTGTAGGTACTTCTGTAAAGCAGGATCATGCAGTATTTGCACTTTTGTAACTGGCTTACTTCATTTAACTTAATGTCTTCAAGGTTCATCCGTGTTGTAGTATGCGTCAGAATTTCCTTCCATGTTAGGGCCCGATAATACTCCATTGTATGTATATATGGCATTTGTTTATCTGATGAATAATATTTTATGGGTCACTAATTCTCAATTAAAATGCTTCCACTCTGGGAGAAGTAGGTGTGTTAGTAAATTGCTCTCCTCTCCTTGGGTAGGAGATGTTTGTGATACAAAAGTCTGGCTCAATTTCAGCATAACCTTCTCTAGCTTTTAAAGAGAAGAAAGCACAGAAAAATAGGGCTTAGAGAGGGATAGGTTAGAGAAATTTGACCAGTTGAAGAACACATATGAAGTACTTTGAACGTAAGTACTTTCACTTAGTAAGTGAAACTTTAGTGCATCAAACGAAACACTATTTTTTTTTTTTTTGTAGAGACAGAGTCTCACTTTATCGCCCTCGTTAGAGTGCTGTAGAGTGCTGTGGCATCACACAGCTCACAGCAACCTCCAACTCCTGGGCTTAAGTGATTCTCTTGCCTCAGCCTCCCAAGTAGCTGGGACTACAGGCGCCTGCCATAATGCCTGGCTGTTTTTCTGTTTTGCAGTTCAGTGGAGGCTGGGTTTGAACCCGCCACTTTCGGTATATGGGGCTGGCGCCCTACTCGATGAACCACAGGCGCCACCCAAAGGAAACATTATTAACAGAGCAAAATAGCAACCCATGGGCTGGGCACGGTGGCTCATGCCTAATCCTAGCACTCTGGGAGGCTGAGGTGGGTGTATTGTCTGAGCTCGCAGGTTGGAGACCAGCCTGAACCAGAGTGAGACCTATCTCTAAAAATAGCCAAGCATTGTGGCGGGTGCCTGTAGTCCCAGCTACTTGGGAGGCTCAGGCAAGAGAATCACTTGAACTCAAGAGTTTGAAGTTGCTGTGAGCTATGACATTACGGCACTCTGTGGAGGGCCACAAAGTGAGACTTTGTCTTAGAAAAAAAAAAAGCAACCTATGGACCGAATATTTGCAAATCATATATCTATCTAATAAGGAATTGATATCTAAAATCCATTAAGAAATCCTATAACACAATAACAACAACTCTGTCTCAATAAAAAGTAACACTGTAATTATTGACATTATAAAATAATTTCTTTTTTAAAATTTTCTCTATACATATACATGTGTCTATTTGGTTTCCACTTTTTGCCTTCACAAAATTAAAGAGGCTTAAAATTTAATAACAATAATAATGTTTAAGATAAGGACTAGAAACAAAAACCTTGTAAGGAACAAACGAAGATAAATACATTCAGAAAAGAAATCAGATGATTGCTGCAACAAAATATTGAGCAATAATAATAATGCAAAAAAAGTAACATTCACATTGTCAGATAAAAGTATGTCTGTCATAGAATGCTTTGACTCTGAGGGTCAGTATGGAGTCATCAGTTAACATCTTTTTTTCCCCTAAAGTCTCAAAAAATAGACAACTAATATTTATAAATATAAATAGAAGATAATTTCAAAAAACATCATGCCAAATCTTATAGACAATAAAAAAGAAGAAATACTTCAAAATCATTCTACTTTATCTAGATATACCTGATATTAAAATTGGAAAAAATATATTATTATAAAGGGAAATTACAGACTTATTTCACTTATAAATGAGGATGCAATATCCTAAACAATATATTAACAAGTTGAATTAAAAATTATTGTTCGGGCTCGGCACCTACGGCTCAAGCGGCTAAGGCTCCAGTCACATACACCTGAGCTGGCGGGTTCGAATCCAGCCAGGGCCCACCAAACAACAATGATGGTTGGAACCAAAAAATAGCCAGGTGTTGTGGTGGGCACCTGTAGTCCCAGCTACTTGGGAGGCAGAGGCAGGAGAATCGCTTGAACCCAGGAGTTGGAGGTTGCTGTGAGCTGTGATGCCAGGGCACTCTACCTAGGGTGATAGCTTGAGGCTCTGTCTCAAAACAAAAGGTGAGAAATTAATCTGTGAGGGCAGAGGTTCAAGAGACAGTTGATATTCCAAAGTACATTAAAAAAAATTATTGTTCAAATAATGTACTTTGGTCAAAATTAAACCAAATATATACAATAATTTCTTACAGTACAATGTATTTATTTATAATTTTTTAGCATAGTATTTCATCATATTTTTGTGTGATAAAAATATCTTTTGGAATTATTGTTGGCAGGTTTTTATAGACATTATATACATCTTTGTATGGTATTTATGGAAGAAATTAAAAGAATGTGTAAGTCAGAAAAAGATTCTGGAAACCAATATATATATAGTTGAAATGGAAGATTGGTAGTATCTGTAGATTGGCAGAATTGAAGAGAATTCATGTGTTCAGTATGCCAACAGGTCATTACTTTAGATATGTGTAATGACCTACATTTGGAGGCTTGGGATTAGAACTGAGCTATACTCCCTTTAGAATGTCCCCCAAATTATGAATGATTGCCATGTATATGCCGGTACATATGTTACAAGATTGGGTGATCCTTCCCAAATGGGTCAGCTAGGTGCTTAACATCTTCTTAAAAATAATATGTTGGGGCTGCATTTGGATGAAAATAAAGTAGTGTTTGAGGTATTGAGTAGGCAAGGTAATTTGATGATAAATTTTAGGCCGTGAACTATATTGATACTGCTGTCAACTTAATAGAGATATCAAAGGAACACTTGGAAAGAAATTCATAGTTTGTTAGTGTTGTGTGGAAAAGTAAGATGAATAGGAGATTGGAGGACATCAAAGTAAAGCAGTTTATCTTCATGTCCAAGGTTGTTCAGCATCTAAAGCATCTTTAGAGAAGTGTTTTTCAACTTTGACAGGAGGTCTGAGTTTTAAAAAATTTCCAGTCAGTTACCAACTGATAATTTTGTAAAATATAATGAAAATGAATTGTTAAAAAAATGAAATAAAAGGCATGAAATACAAGGCTTAGCTTTTTTATTAGTAGTTCATGGACTTAAAATTACTTTTACAATTTGCTATGAAAGTTTTAATATTCTTGTCCTTAATTTCTGTATATTTCTCATTATGGATTAGTAATAGTTTACTGACCCACACTGGTTTGTGAACCAGTCCTCTTTGAGTTAGACTGTTCTAGAAAGCTTTCTGCTTTATAACAGTTTAGAAGTTCGCCTTTATTAGAATTCCAGCTCAGAGGAGAAAAAAATAGAACATTATTGATAAGTAATTCCTAACTACATATTGGATAATCTGAGGTACTCTTTTTTAAAACAAAAAATATAGTAGGTGGTTATAAAAATACTTTTCTCAAAATTAAAATTTTCAGTTAGTTGTACTAATTAAAAATTGGATCAAAAATATAGTTGATAGGGCAGCACCTGTGGCTCATCGAGTAGGGCGCCGGCCCCATATACCGAAGGTGGCGGGTTCAAACCTGGCCTCGGCCGAACTGCAAAACAGAAAAATAGCTGGGCGTTGTGGTGGGCGTCTGTAGTCCCAGCTACTCAGGAGACTGAGGCAAGAGAATCGCTTAAGCCCAGGAGTTGAAGGTTGCTGTGAGCTGTGTGATGCCACGGCACTCTACCGAGGGTGATAAAGTGAGACTCTATCTCTACAAAAAAAAAAAAAAAAAAAAAAAAGAAAAGAAAATCATCAGCAGCTCATGCCAAAAGCAGGAACAAAACCAAG
>CAUYRH010179306.1:0-26425 GCA_963574655.1 Perodicticus potto
TTTAAAATTATTTTTTCAAAAAAATTTGTACCGTTTCCCCGTGGCATCATTTTTCCCCGCCATGAAAATAATAGTCTTTAATCAAACCAAAAAAAAAAAAAAAAAAAAAAAAAAACTCTCATGAAGTTTACTCTCTTGTGGGTGAACTCAACAATGAACAAGACAAGTAACATGCATTGTGCTTAGAGCTAAGTGTTTAGGAGCATAAACATGAAAGAGTAAAATGAAATTTGTATAGGCATATTTAGCATGACTATTGAAGGTCTCATTGAGAAAGTGATTTTTGATTAGCAATCGGCAAGGAGTTGAGCTCTTTGCAGAAATGGCAAAACACACACACACAGGCAGTGGGGGGAGAAAATACAAAAACAACAAAATTCCCTACGAAGGGCTGTTGAGGAGCCCAGCGTGTGAGAGCGCGTGAGTGGGCGCAGCAAGCAGAGCTGAGGACAGCGGATAGGCCGAGCACTTGGGGACGTGGCTGTCAAACACATCAACCACTTACTGGTGACTTTATAATCAATAACGAATAAATATCTTCCGTTTGAACACTCTCTTTCATGTTACTTCCTTATGGCCCTTATCATTCTTCCTCTTCTATTCACTTTCTTCTCCATTAGATCATAGGATTAGATCTGATTCATCACTTTATACCTCACGACATTACATTGGGCAAATTGCTACCCATACGATTATGAGGATAAAATCTAAATCACTGAATTGACCTTTATTGGTGTTCTCATTATAGATAAATAATGAACAACTCCACAAACAACTCCGTCCTCTCATCTGTAAAAGGAACCTTCATTGAATTTATTTTTTGAATCAGTAAAATTCTATACGTTTTATTGGATTACCGTCCAAACCTCTAATAATCAGACCTACGTAGGTCTGTTCTTTTCCAGATTTGATTTGGGACTGTTAATGTTCTCAAATAGTTCCCTGATGATATGTATTCATTCAATAAGTCAAAAAACGCAATTCAAATACTACCATTGGCCCAGCATTTTGGAGACACAAAGGCTAATAAGATAAACATTACCTCTGTTTCCAGTGAGGAAAATAGACACTGCTTGTAGTTGCAGAGCTTCCAATGTGAAAGTGATTGCTTTTGCTTCTAAACTTAATTAATATTTAAATATGAAAGTTAATGGTAAATAACATCTATCATTTATACAACCCATTCTATGTGCGTTTGGTATGTATTATGTTATTTAATACTTACAATCTAGAGAAGTCACTATCATTCTTATTTTATAAATAAAGACACTGAGGCCTGACAATTAAAAACAAACAAACAAAAAAAAGCAGCCAAAATTCAGACAGTGTTTAGCACAACCAGAATGTTGTGACGTGCAAAGCAGGATCTGCACGACCTCCGGGACTCACTCTTCACCTCACAGACAGTGTGGCTGCACTGGTTAATTCTATAGTGTATTATCTGAAATTTTGTATTTGTTAGTTAATATTACATGGCAAAATATGGTAGGGAGAAATATGAGAACTGTCATATCAGTTATCTCTAATGTCTGAGGACTTGTTCATATAAATCCAATTACCAGGTGTTACTTGATGTGATATGAAAATTATTGTAGTTCAAGAGGGCAATAAAGAGTGTAAGTAGGACTTAGGACTACTCCAAGGTAGTCTGAAGGTATTACATTTTGACGAGGATAATAACTAATTAGTCTAATTAGATTTCATTTTAATGCTCTTCATATATTCTTTTGTAAACACTTACTGGTTTCTTGGATTAATCTTAAGAATTTAATTTGAGATGTCATGTCATAAACTGACAGCATCGTTTTTGAGAAAAGTTCGCTCCTTTGTTGCATGAACCAGAGGGAGAACTGCCAAAAATTTCAGAGGAAATGCTTTTATGTCAGAGTTTTATGAGGGGTTAATAACGATTTCTCTGATAGGCGCTCTGTCCCATGTACTATACAACGAACACAACTGAGTCACCCCTGCTTAAACTAAGAATGACACTGGACCTTATTCTCATATTCTGTGGTCGCATCCCAATGTGAGTGTCCACCCCAGGGCCACACACACATGCACCCCCCTAACCCCCCGGAGGAGCTTGAAGTTCTCCTGAGCTCTGTGAGTGATCTAGGAAACTGCTGTTTGGGTTCCCAGACAGTGGCTGATTTTCAAGATAAATTAACAAGCACTTAGGAATCTTCCCACTTTCCCTCTTTTATGAAAAGTTCCCTGATCTTCCCACTTAGAGAAAGTCTCACTTTGCCACCTAGGCTGAAGCGCAGAGTCGCTTTTCACGAACACAACACACCCTGGGCTCAAACCATCCTCCTGCCTCAGCTTCCCATGTAGCTGGGATTACAGGTGCCACTCACCCCACCCCTCTTGTTGTATTCATTCCAAACTGGCTATGCTCTGCCCAAAGTTCAACTACGTTTTTACGTATATAACCCACATGTACGGTGATCATCCCATGGGCTGGTATTTCCGACCCCTCTAAAAGATGGAATGTAGTCTTTGGAACCTTCCTTTCTTGCAAGTAAAGCAATCAGTTTAGTCCATTTTGCAAAGACTTGTAGGGGTCCCGGGCAGAACCACATTCTGGCATTTGACTTCTTTAATCTCACCATGTGATTTACCCCCAAACTTTCTCACTCTCTATGATCTCATCTATAATTCTGCACCAAATACTGCCCAGCATCCTAGTCTCTGATTTTCAAATTTTGTTTCTTTTCCTTTCATTTTTCGGGGTTGGGGGTTGGGGGTCCCAACTGCCAGTTGACCTGGTGCAGTTATAGTAAAAACAAATGGAAACTGGAAATAAAACTAGAGCTGCGCAGGCAGTGTGGACAGAAAGTAGAAGTGATCTATGCAAGTCTCAGGGTAACAAAGAGAGATTTTATTTAGGAAGAACAAAGAGAAAGTTTAGAGCACTTCAAAAGAGTCAGAAGGGAATAAGGAAGAGCGAGCTGGAGACACAGGCCTGCAGGGCCCTAAAAACTCCATTTGAAATTGGCTGCAAGGTTTTCATTGGCCTCTCTGGGCCTCCAGACAGCACTGCCCTTTTCTATTGGTCACTGATGGCCTCTTTCTTGTGGTCAGCGGTTACCCGGGTTATCCCTTACCCACATTCTTCTGGGCCCTGCAGATGTCCTGTTCAGCAGGCCGGGAGCTCCTTCCATTCCTCTGGAAGCCCCGTTCTGAGTGTCCCTTCTCAGTCAGCACTATCACTGCCCACCTTATGTCGCAGAATAACGTTTCCAGTATCGCCTTGTACCTCCAGTTCTCAGACCCATTCTGTCACATTCCTTAGGAAAACAATAATATTAGTAATAATAAGCAATTCCGGCCACCATGAATGCCACATGTTGGAGAACAAAGAGAGTTAGAATAATTTCCGAGGATTCCTGTATGTTCTACAACCCTTACTGATTCTGAAACCACCTTCGCAAGGTTCACAATATTTCTGGGTAGAAATATAATTACGCATTAAGCAGGCTGCCACTTTCAGGTAGTGCTAGAAGCTGACTGTATCCCCCTTATTCCTCAAACAGGATTTCTGATATTAGATCATGAGGTCAGCTGGTGACTATTAGTGTGAAGACCCCCACAGAGAAACCAAATCATCATGAAAATGCAGGTGTTTTTCATCTTCTGGTCCCAAGACTTTCCCCTTCACTCTTCCGCTAATCAATGACCTCCACACTCCAGCTCGCTCCAAACCCCTTAAAATCCGTAGCCCCAAACTTCCCAAGGAGGCAGATGGAGGTCTCCTCCTGTCCGCTCTGTTGGTGGCTCTCTGATTAAACCCCTTCCTCTGCTAGGAGACCCGGTGGCAGACAGGTGTCTCGGAATATTGATTTGCCACATGCATGGGACAAATCAACCCTTCCATCCCTCTGGAAGCCCTGTTCTGAGTGTCCCTTCTCAGTCAGCAGCTTTCTGGTGGCAGCTTGCAGTTTGAATGTAGTTCAAGGGATTACACTGTACTTCCAGGAATACTGTAATAGATGTTGTTTGATTTCTCTAAAATAGATGAGCTATGGAAGCTAATTAGTAAAAGAAAGATTTCCTTGTCTCGGATGATTCTGGAAAGGGGCACATCAGTGGGTTTATGTTACTGGACGGAAGACGGTCCAGTGAGTCACCCAGTTTTCTCAGGAGGCTTTCGAACATCTATGTCATCTTCTCCAGGAGGCTGGAGACTCGGTCTTCTCCTCATCATAGAAGGTCGTGGGAACTGGGAAACAAGAGTGAGTAGACAGTGACAGACGGGGCTTAGAGAGGCAAGGTGAAGACAGCTGTGCCAGGAGAGCAGGGCAGGTGGAGAAACCCGGGAAGCACACGCCCTGCCCATGTTTATCTATGCTTATCTACGTTGCACTCGGATTACCCATCCTGAGGGATAAATTATGCAAATTTGAGGCAAAAAAAAGCCTTGGAATCTTGTAAAATCATCAGAGAACAGCTGTCTGGAGGTGGTATGTAAGATCAGCTGGCTGGCTTGGATATAATGGACCTCTTTTATAAAAAAAAAACAAAACTCTCAGTATCACCCTGGGGCCAGAGATCAGGCGCTTGCACCAACGGCTGTTGACAAACTGCATCACGTGGCTGACACTTGTTGGCCTTCTTCCTATTCTCCAAACATCTCGAATGCCTACACCAGTCACCGTCTCTCAGGTAGTCTTACTAAGGTAATATATATTTTTCATTGCACTTAAAATATTTTGCACATAGATGTTCATCGAATAAGTTGAACATCATTGTGTATAATTAACCGTGCATTTCAGTAGAAGTAGAATTTGAAAACAGAACTCAAAAGGCTTAAATTTTGTAGTCATTTTTATAGAAATGACTATAATGGCCTATAATTAGTTATAGGCCTATAGTGCAGTTAATGGCCTATAATTTCAAAGAAATAGGCATATAATAAGAGTCACAAAAACCATGGTGAAAGTGTAAATAAAAAGGAACTTTTACTTAAGTCATCTTGGTATGGATTACAATTACAAAGATATTTGAACACATATTGCAGATAATATAAGCAGACAGTTCAATTTTAAATTAAGAAGTTCTTAATATGAAAACTCTACTACCTTTATAAAGTTTTGATTTATTTCCAGGGAAGTAAAATAATCTCATTAAATTTAATGTTAGCATAAGCGTGGCAATCTTAAATTAACCAGGTAAGTACTTTAGAGAAACAGGAATACATCTGGACATTTTTCAAGACAAACGATATATAAAGGTTAAATACCAATGGTAAAATCTTCCTGGTCTTTTCAGATAACACCGAACATTACAAAATGCCCACGTAGGCTTCAAACACTAGGTCTGCATACTGATGCAGTGAAGGAGCAAAAAACCACCCCCACCGGTTTAATACTGCAAATCAATTGCTTCATAATGATTTTCTCATTACATTTTCATCCTTAAAACTACCATATTCTTATTTATTATTTTAAAATGCTTTGTAGTACGTAGAGAAACTGCTATGGTGCTATGGAGAAACAAGTATTATACTATGTATTTTTATTTGAAATCAAATTTCAAGCTTAAAACAAAATGACACTGAACTATTTTTAATATTCTTCTCATATGCAGGAAAAAATAAACCAACTAATGGGCAGCACCTGTGGCTCAAAGGAGTAGGGCGCTGGCCCCATATGCCGGAGTTGGCAGGTTCAAACCCAGCCCTGGCAAAAAACTGCAAAAAATAAAAATAAAATAAAATAAAAAATAAACTAAGTAATCGAAGCTCAAAGATTCTGGTCTATGGCATTTTCAAGCAGTGAAACTAAGAAAATGTTATTGAGTTGAAGATTACACAATGTGAACTGTCAGTGTCTGTAGGAGAATTAGGTTATCAAAAACCCTTTAGCATTATCTATGTAATGCCAAATTCCTGTCCAAACACAAAACATTCCTTTAACTGAACTGGGTGAAGGTTAGTTTATTGATGTGGTTTAAATCCTGGAAAACATCAGAGATTCTCCGATCCGTGATCTTTTTTAGGACAAAGGAGCAGGAGCTGGGTGCCAGAATACTTGACATATATAATGAATTGAGAAAATGTCAACATCTTTTCCTTTTAAGACTAAAGTCTCATGAGAGTTAAGTAAAAACTGATTTTCTATAGGAAAGATGTTCATTTCTATATTGATACCTAATTTTGGTTATTTTTTTGCTACAGAAAAATATCTCTAGCAAAACAACAAAATCCTGTCTATTTATAAATAATAAGATAAAACCTCTGGATTTCAAACGTCCATAATTCTATATTTCAAATTTTCATTATTGTAGACATAGAGATTAAATAAGTGAAATGTGTTTCTTAGATTGGGAAGATTTAAATGATGATTTAAATAAACAGCAGAAAGTTAAAAAAAACCCACACACATACAATGAATATTCTTTTTCCCTAATATCTAAGAAACAATAATTGGTATGTTTCTACTGACTGATTTAGCACAGAAACAATTTAATACTAACTATGTATTAAATATGTATGTACAGACTCTTGGATTAAAAGATTATGTTTCCTATGGGAAAGGGGAAGCACTGTATATGCTGTGGATTAATATTCTGAGCTCTGGTCAACTGGGCAGTTTAACTTCATATATTTGCAGACCATTGAAAGTTCTTCATTAGTTAATAGTTGTCATTAAAAAAGAATATACTAGAAAAAAATCAACTATATTTAAAAAAGATAATGTATGCCTTCATATTAATAATAATGTACTATATTAAAGTTTAAGAACATGTAATTTCTTAATACAATAAATAATTTTAAAAATTAAGAAAATTTTAGGTTGCTTTAACTATACATTAATTTTAGAGAGAAAAATTGTATTTAAAATTTTTTATAGACCTATGAAACTGCCTAGAGATGGCAAAGACTTTCTCAGAAAAAGACTGCCTCGGAAAATTTTTACACAGTAATATGTTGGTGAATGTATCTGCGTAATGTTTTATGTTGTGTGTTGTTTTGTTTTGTTTTTTGCCTAAAATGATTCATTCTTCATGGCTGGTCATTTTACTTAGCTTTTATCTAAAATAACCTTCCTGTCTTGGCATGGTGGCTCAGCTTATAATTCTAGAACTCTGTGAGGCTGAGGGTGGGAGCGCCTGAGCTCAGGAGTTTGAGACCAGCCAGCCTAGCAAGACCATGTCTCTGCTAAAAGAAAAAAAAATGTAGCTGAGCATTATGGTGGGCACCTGTAGTCTCAGCTACTAGGGAGGCTGAGGTAAGAGAATTGCTCAAGCCTAAGAGTTTGAGGTTACTGTGAGCTGTGATGCCCAGGGCAACACATCAAAAAAACAAAACAAAACAAAAACACAAAACAAAACAAAAACACAAAAAAATAAAACAAAACAAAAACACAAAAAAATAAAAAACAAGCAAACAACTAACTTATCATTACCTTCTTGTTGGGTTAGTGGCATGATACATGTAGTCTGAAGTTCTAGTGACAGGGAATTGCCAGTTTGATATATACAAGAGAAGGTCTTGTGAGACCACAGTGTTTTTCAGAGATTTATGGTGCAAAAAAAAATTTTAAAGCTATTTTCAATCTGCACCTTGCTTAAGAATTAATAGCACAAGAAGACAGGATGAAAAATCATCAAAGACATTTTGAAGAAGAACAAGATGAGGTTCCTTCTATCCCTACAAAGCAACACATATTTAAACCGTATAGAAACACAAATAGAAAAAAATACACTGTCCCAAAATAGATTAATGGACTGACATATCGTAGGCCATACACTAATATAATCACTTATCCCATGGGGGACAAAAGTGAAAAATAAACACCATTAATCCCTACCTCACACCACACAGAGTATCAATTTCAGATGGTTTAATGCCTGAAATATAAAAAAATTAAAATTATTGAGTTTATAGAATGCAATATATAAAAACATACAACTTTGGGGGCAGAAAAGGTTTTTTTGAACTATATACAAAACACATACCATGAAAAAATAATGAAAAATATGGTGATATTAAATTAAACCTTCTTTTCACAAAAATGCAACATATGAAGAGTGAAATTCAAAGATGAGATATAACTGACAGAAGATTAGAATCCAGGGTGCACACACAAATCAAGGAAACCCAACTGAAAATGAATAAAATACATAAGTAAGCAATTCATAATGAAAATGTGATAAACAGACCTAGTAAAATGTGCTCAACCTCATAAATAAGCAGAAAAATATAAATTTAAACAAGAATGAAGTATCATTTCATACACCTCAGACTGGACAACATAAAAATGTCTGATAATACCAAATATTCCCACACTGTGGATCAAAGAAAACACTCATAAATACTAATAGAAATGTAAACGTTTGAAAAACAATTTAATATCAAATATGTTATACTCGAAAATCTAGAAATCCACCTTTATGTGACACATAAACTAGAAAAATTCTTACATATCTACATAAAGAGTATAAACATGTTCATAATAGCATTCATTATAATAGTAAACCATCATTGGAATGTGATTGTGATGAATTCCTGCAATTAATTATCATGAGACAATAAAAATTAGTCCATCCAAGAGACACACATGAAGGTGGATCATTCTCACAAATATAATTTGATTATTTTTTAAAAAATCGAAAGAAGCCTGGCACGGTGGCTCATGCCTGTAATCCTAGCACTCTGGGAGGCCCAGGCGGGTGGGTAGCCTGAGCTCAGTAGTTTAAGACCAGCCTGAGTAAGAATGAGACTCCATGTCGACTAAAAATAAAAAAAACTAGCCAGGCTTTATGGCAGGTCCTTGTAGTCCCAGCTACTCTGGAAGCTGTGCCAAGAGGATTGCTTGAGCCCAAAGGTCTGAGGTTGTTGTGAGCTAGGACGCCACAGGCACTCAACTCAGGGCACGGAGTGAGACTGTCAAATGAAAAAAAATCAAAAGCAAGTTGCAAACTAATACGTACTGTATTATATCCATTAGTAAGGGTAAACTATGCAAACAATACAAAAAATATTGTTTATAGTAAGAGTGCACAAAATTTATGAATGTGGAGATGTACAAATAAATATAGAATTTAGGAATGAGGGTACCCTGGGGAGAGGTGGGCAGAGACAGAGATGGGTGTCAACCACATGCATGTTTTCTTTCTCAAGGTGCACTATAGGTACATCTGTCCTCATTGTACCTTAAAAAAAAATCTTAAACATGAAAATTTACATGAGAAATTGAAAAAGATAATTACTCAAACAAATGAAAATCCACATTGAAGAGGCACGCTTCTTTTTTTAATTTTTATTAACTCATAATTGTGTACATTAATGCAATCATGGGCTAAGAGGCACAGTTTCTTACGTAGGACAGATTGTTAAGTGATAAATTTAAGATGCACCATAAGTGTGATCCCACCATTTACCCTCTCTTCACAGATGAAACTTATGAAATGTAGAACACCAATGTTTTCACACAATAAATGAGAAAATCCCATGAATGTTATGTCGAACAGTTGAATGAAAATATTTCAGATTGTATATGAAGCCCGCACACTGTACCCCATGATTGCACTAATGTACACAGCTATGATTTAATAAAAAAAAGAGTGATAAATTTCATGATAAAAGTCATTAACAAATTCATTTGAATACAAACCCTAATGACCTGGGGCTCCTTCCTATTCAGAACTTCCCCCCTATTTTTCCCAAGCCAGTTACAACAAACCAGCACTCTCTATACTCACAGAACCCCACTTGTACCGATTCCGTCCTACTGAACTACCAGTTCTGAGCTTTTCCGATGTGTATTTTAGTACATCCAAATTTAATCATGTTTTCTGTTTCCTCAATTACTATGTAATTAAGCCAGTTCTGTTAAGATATTAACAACTCACAAAGCTGAAATTGCTATCCTTTCTGTAGGTTTTATTTAAACAGGAAATACCAAAGTGAATATCTTTTAAAACAAGGTTGACGTTTCATGCATCCAAAGAGAAATATTAGAAAGATATTTGGTACCTTATTATTTAATATCACCATATGACTTTTATTTTCAAATAAAGTCAACCCTACTTATCCTAAGAACAGATTATCATTTCAAAGATTTTAGTAAAGCCAAAGAAATTGATTCACAGTTTACACAATTTTGTAGTCTTGATGTCTACCCATTTATAGATGCAATAATATAAACAGCTAATCTGTTCAACTGCCTTGATCACATTTTTAAAATTGTGGTTGTTTTGGCATTGGACCTTTGCTTGGACAACACCCAATATTTAGCATTCATCTTTCTCTGATTTTCAGACAGTCACCTGCATTTCCAGAGGGTTGATGACAGGGTGACTTAGAGTTTAAAGGCAGCATCTACACTTGCATTTCAAAGGTTCCATAATTCTATGAAACCACTGAAATCTTTTCAATATGTCTCATTGTTTAAATACTGAAGGTGGCCAAATTTCATTCAAGAGTCATAAATCTCTGGAGGAGGGGGAGGAATGGTTCATTGTATCCAAGTCTATTCTAAAGAGACACCCTGTGTATTAAAACCCACAGCCACGGGTGGTACCTGTGGCTCAAGGGGTAGGGTCCCAGCCCCATATACCAGGGGTGGCGGGTTCAAGCCCAGCCCTGGCCAAAAACTGCCAAAAAAAAAAAAAAAAAAAAACCCCCACAGCCACTACATCACATCTGAACATACTGAAAATCTTTCATCCATTTGGATCTTTATGGACCAAAATCAAGATTCTAGGACAAAATAAAGAGGAAAGGCGGACAGGTAGTTTGATATATATTACACAGTACCATCAATTTTTAATCTGGGTTCCAAAAAGTAACCATTTCCCTATTGGAAAGGAACACGCTTGTTTTCACTTCTGAAAATAGTTGCATTTAACACGCAGGAGGCGAATTCACTGGTGGGTATGCTGCCTATTTGCAAGAATCTGCAGTTACTCATAATCGGTTATGATTTTCAACAGAAAAATTTATGTCCAATATTTTGATATAAGACAAGGAATTCTGGAGTTAAAATAGAAAATTCTGGGTTCAAGATCAGGGCCACTGGATACCTTTCTGAGATAAGTCTTTGTACCCATCATGTAAAGTGTGGATAAGACTTTTTCCCCCATGCAGATTTAGATAGGGGCTAAATCAAAGAATACATGTGAAAGTACTTCGTAAATTGTACCAAGTATTCACGACGACTGGAAACCAAAGGATTGCTATAAATTTATCATTGTTGTGTCAGGTTACTTTTTTAAATAGATTTTTAATCTGTACCTAAAAGTGTTCACATCACTTCACGCAGCTGAGACTTTATGATGTGGAAAAATGTTCCCAGGGACAAACTATAGGTGATGGAAAAAAGAGAGCTCAGCAGAGGCCAATTCAAACACTTCTCTTAACCTTTCCCCCCATTTCTTTCTCATTTTCAGAACACTTTCTCTGTGGCGTTTTGTAACACTTAAAAAATGAGCTGGCTTTTCAAATCACACTTTCACTCCTTTTCTCTTCTCCACGCAAGTGAAAAGTACCCATGAGTAGGAAAGGCTGGGAAGTTGTCCCTAAAAGTTAGCCCCCTGTCTGGGTGTAAAGTGGGGTGGCGGTAACCCTCCTCTTCAGCGCAGTTCTTCTCAGACAATCCCTGGCAGCTGGAAAGGATGATTTTTGACCTTGAAGACTTCAGCATTCCAAATCTAGGACTATCATCAGGTGTGTTTTCTTTTTCATCAACTCTCAGTTTACCTTCTATTTCAGCACTGCGTCTGAACGCTGCGCACAGTCTGACTGTATTTAAGACTAGAGAACTAAAGGGAATGTTCTTTCTCTCCTGTGTTAAGAAATAGGAAAAAAAAAAAAAAAACTATAGCCTGTATTTCACAAAAGGACGATTTCGAGATAAATCCATTTTGAAACAGGGAATTCATTAGATGTGTTTAGAGAATAAAAGTCTAAATGCAGGCGGCGCGTGGCCAGTGCGGTCTTGGACAGGTCGCTGCGGGGCGAGCTCGGGTCCGAGCAGAGGCGTCTGCGCGCGCCTGTGTGTACCGGGGGCGCACGCGTGTGCGGGGCGCGCATGGTGCGTTCTCGGCGGGAGGAGGGGCAGCGGGTAGATGCGGGGAAGTTGGGAAAGCCCTTCTCTTCGTGAGCACTCCCCGGGCAGCCACCGCGCCGCAGAATGGGAAGCAGGGGACGCGACCGCAGGCACAGGGGTCGCTGCCCTGACTGACGTGCAGCCACCGGACCCCCCTAGCAGAGATTTTTCTCCCTGGCAGCCAACAACCTGCAGCAGGCAAGGCGGGCGGGGGAGGAAACCCCGAGCAGCGCTCCCGCCGCCTCTTTGCTGAGAGAGCAGGAGCGGCAGCCTGCGGAGCGCCGAGCGCCGCGTCACCGCGCCGGTGCGGGCAGGGGCGCAGGCCGGAGCCGCTGCTGCCGCCGGGCGGCCGCGCTGCGGGACCACGCGCCGCCCGCCCGCGGGTCTGGAGCAGCGGGAGCCGGCCGCGCCGCCCGGCCCGCGCGCAGCAGGAGCAGCCGGGAGCGCTGGGCTGGGCGCCCCGCCGCCCGGGGAAGCAGCGTGCGCCGCGCGGCCGGAGGAGGCTGGCATCCATTCACCGCCCGACCGGGATTCTTCTCCTGGGAATCCGGGAGAGTCCGGGTAGAGGTCAGAGGGCCGAGAGAGGATTTCGTGAGGGGCGGAGGACTGCGAACATGGTCCCCCCTCCTATCACTGGAAGATCTCCTTGACATTTTTCACACTTTGAAGCAACTGCGGCTGGTGTCGTCGGAAAAGGGGGTGGGAAAAAAGCGAGGGGGCGGGGAGACACTGCCAGGAGCCATGAGCGGCGCCTCCTCGCCTGCCAGTCTCCGCACCTGTGCGCCGAGCCGCCGCGCCGAGGAGCGCCCCACTCGGGGCGAACCCCAGGCTTGAAGCCACGGACATCCAGACCCCGGGCAGCAGGTTCTGGCCGGCGGAGCCTGCGGACTCCTCCTCGGGCCACCGCCGCCGCCTGCAGCCCCGCGAGCGCTCTGCCCCTCCGAGCCGTCCGCTGCGCCCCAGCCCCCCGGGGTCCTCGCCCGGCAGAGCAGCGGCAGCGGGCAGGGGTGCTACCGGAGTTGGGTGCACGATTCGCCTTTTCTGCTCGCCTCTTCTCCGCCCGGGATTTATTGTCTGGAGCCTGCCGGGGGTGGGGAGGGAGCTGCGCCTGCACCGCCGCCGCTGCGGTCGTTAGCGCGGCGCAGGGCAGGCGGAGGCTGGGGACTGGACGCGCTCCTGCCTTTCCCGCCGGCGCTCGGGCTTCCCCCCGGCGGCTTCCCGCGGGAAGCTCTCCAGCCGTGCACCTGAAGGGCACCGGCACCATGGTCTAGCGCGGCTGTCGCCTGGATGCCCCTCTTCCTGCCTCCGAGCCCTTCCCTCCTCGTCCTCGTCCTCGTCCTCCACGGACCCCCGCGCCCACTCCACTGCGGACCCCAGCGCTTTAAGGAATAACCGTTGGCAGCTGCAGGCGAGCAGGCTCCAGCACCTGATGGGCAGTCCCTCCCGCCGGCGATGTGAGTAGGGCGCGCTCGCTCCGGGCCTCGCGGGCTGCCGGGGGCCTCGCGCTGCGACCGCGGGCACGCGTGGTGTGGGAGCGCGGGGCGGGGGCGGGAGGGCCGGAGGCGTCGGCGCTTCGCCCGGAGCTGCGCCTGCGGTGGTCGCGGAGGCGGCGGCGACGCGGTAGGTTGCGGGGCGTTTGGAAGTGGGGTGCTAGCTGGGCGGGTGCCTGGAAACACCGAGTGGCCTGGGCTCGGTGGCCAGATCTGGGCTGGCCGGAGACCCTTCCAGGTTGCTTACCGCGAAAAGGGAGGCGGAGAGCGAGTTCTGGGCTGGAGCTGGACCGCGGGTCCAGCCGCGAGCGGGTTTAGCCCCCCCGGGATATCTCAGGTATCCACGGTCAGCTTTCCCGGAGGAATCTCGGGGATGAAGCGCGTGTCTGACCGCGCCACACACACACACACACACACACTTGTGGCAGGGAGCACTTGTCCCTATCATGGAAGGTGTTGCATTGCTGTCTGGATGTCGCTTTTTTTTGAAAATTTTTTTTTTTTTTTTTTTTTTTGGTCATTGGGATTGAAGGGAAAGGGTGGGGTTTGGGGGGACGGCGGGGACGAAGGCGCATGAAAGACTGGAGGACGGGAAGAAGTCGGGGAGCGGTGGAGTGAGAGCTGTGCCCGGGGGTCAGGGAGAGCGCCGCCCCCACCCCCGAACTCCTGCCCGCTCGGCTCCTTTGTGTGCCCGAGACGCCGGAGAACCTGCCTGTTCCCGGTCCAGCTCTGGCCCCTTCGGCGTCTCGAGTCCCCCTCTGCCCATCATTAACGATGCAGGACGCGATTCGGGTCCTCGGTGGAAAGGGCGAGGGAGGCGCGTTAGCATCGGGGTAATCGTGGCACCTGGGCCGACAGGCGACCAGATTGGCTACCAGAGGGCTCGAGTGTTACCGTTTGCAGGGTCAGGAGCGGCGGGGGCGGGGGCGTACAGGTTGCCGTTTGAAATAGGGTGACTTCATAGTAACGGAGGTGGTTGCAAAATTGCTTCATTACACTACTTCTCGGCGTCAGGCTGAATAAAGGACCCGCCTCCGCCCTCTCCTCCTGCTCCCCCTTCCTCTTCCCACCAGTCACAAAGCGAGCAGGTGGGGGGCATGCGGGGCGCAGAGGAAGGAAGGGGTCACTTCACAACTCCCGGAATGGGCTTCAGGATGGAACCATCTGAGACTCCCACGTTCCTTTCGAACTTCTCCTTCAAAAGGAATTTAAAAAGCGGAGGGGTGGGGCTGGGGATCGGCGAGCCTGTTCTTCCTATGACTTTTCCTGTACACTTTCCACCCACCGAATGCACCTGCAGTGGTTACTGGGTCGGCAGGTAAATACACGGATACGTGCACCTGTGTATGTTGAAACGTTGCTCCCCTGGTGGGTGGAAAGCAGTTTATATGAGCATATTTTAATCTGGGTAAATTTTGAAGCACAATAGAGATTTTGCAGCGTGGGCGAGAAGTGCATTCCAGCGAAAGCAGAACACGTGATCCTCCAGCCGGAGAGAGACAGTATTAGGAACTCGATTTTCTTTGTTCCAGCCTGAGCCTATGAGATGCTCGGCATGCCGGCTGCTTAAGTCTTCCTATAAAAGGAAAAAAAAATAATGCGGTTCACTGGAGGAGGCTGGAATGTAGGGAAGATGAGCACAGGTGGAGAGGTGCCTGTGAAGGGCTGGGATCCTCTACCTCCCTGCCATTATTTTTTACCGCCCGCTCTCTCCTCCCCACGCGTGGCTCCAGCCATCCCCCTGTTGTAAAATGAGGCATTTCACCTAGGAGACGAGGAGGAAAAGTTCGTCAGCCCCTGCACACGTGGGTTTTCCAGCGCCTGAGAACGCTGCGATTCGCAGCAGGTGACACCGGCTCCGCGGTCCTGGTGTCACGCCCCCACCCAGGCGTCAGGAAGCTAACTCTAGGGGAACCACCAGATCTCTTTGCAAAAGATATTATAGTAGTCAAGCCCCTGCTTCTTGGAAACCATGGATGGCACAGGGTGAAGAATGGGCAGGAATGGTTTTATTTTTCCTTAAGACTCATAAGACTGAAGTATATCGGAAGGGGGGTATTCAGTGATTGCCTGAGGAATCCTTTGGTTTCTTAAGGCCTTTGCAATGTCCTGAGTTCATATTAGTTATTAATGTAATGAAGATGGAGCTTGTTCCCAGCCCAACATTTCCAGTTATCTCACCTGGAGACTTATTTTTCACTTGACGTTTTATCTTCATGGGCTAAAGTTTTTAAAATGTGAGCTATTCCTGTGCAGTGCTGCATTGCATCATACTTGTACGTGGTGGTAACGAAAGCAAAGTCAATTTTTCATGACATATTTGGAAGTGATAGTTCTTCATACACTTAAAGAAATCTTTTTCCAGGAAAAGATGTGTACTTACCATGGCAACCCTTACGTTGGGCATCACTTGTCCGTGCGTATATGCAGTGTCAGAATTAGAAACAACTTCCTGAAGAAACAGATCTGATCCACTTATAGTAGCCATGTTTAATTCAGAATGTTAGGGCAGCTTTAGGCGGACACCAACATTTCATTAATTAACGTCTTACTCCACATTAAGCTTTTAATTTTCTGTTTCCTTTATAAAATACAGAGCATAAGCTCAACGTATTTTGTATGTCTGTATGTTTGTTTGCTTTAGACACTCTTTAGACATTATGAAGATATAAATTAATATGATAAATTTTTGTTTCTTTTGAAAGTCATTAACTATATTTTCTCTATGATGTTAATTCCCAGGGTTATTTCTTAGATCTTTCTTATTTCAGGACATGATACATGGCAATATGTGACCTAAAGACCTGGTCTTGTCAATAATGATTTAAAAGGTTGAGTTTCCAGACCAGCTACAAACTTGATGTTCAATTTTAATGAATATCAAAATTACACCTATTGAGAATATAATTTTCTAAGGGACTGTGGCATCAATATAAGAATGGATCACACATTACATGATATTTGAACTTCACTCCATGCCTAAATTAATACTACACAAAGGGTAATCAACTATTGATAAATTACCACCTGAATTATTTCTGATTCTTTTTACATTTTCTTCACATAAATTACTTCAGAATTTTTTTGAAATTTCTTTATTTCAAACATATATGGTAATTATTGAGTGCAACACTTGTAATAGCCATATCATCTATAAAATACATTGTAGGGAGTATTTTCTTATCTCCAGTAACAATGATTCCTTTTCAGAATATCATCCACAGTCTTTCATAGAATCTTTCAAAGAGTTATGTGAATTTGTAGGATGACTTTGGGGGAACTTTTTATTCAAATCTGTGACAGAGAACAAGATTTAGTTTATGACAAGTCAACTGGCTGTTAGGTAATTCCTGTCTCCAAGGAAAGATAACACTGGAGATGATTTTAAGATCTTTGGAGAATGCTGAAGTTCTCACACTTTGAATCTGTTCGGTCTATGGGCTATATCAGTCTTCAATAGCAAGTTTTCAATGTTCCAATATTAAAAGCGGAATTTTGACATCAAAATAGCAATTTAAACCTATACAGTAGCAATTATATTCTATATTGAAGAAACACAGAAGCAGAAAGGAAATTCGTGATAGAGTTTCCATATGTCTTAAAATACAGAATTGTGAATTGTCCATGAAAACTCAGAACTCACGCCATGAACCAACGATATTTGGAACATGGTGGGCACACATCAGCAGTGGTTTTTTTCATGAAGTTTTTAACCCTGTTCTGTAAAGAATATAGAGATTATTCTGTGTATAATATAGGTTTCTATTATAGATATAAATAGATATAAATATAGACATAAATCTATATTATATAGATGTTACTACGTTCTGTGGATAATTAGAAATATTCATGTCTTATAGAAATAACCCTGAAATAGTGAAAGAAGAGTAAGAAAACTTTAGGCGATTCCATAAATAACAAGTAATCTTAGGTAATATAAATTAGTCTTTTTAATGATAGAAAATAGAGTAGTAATAAAGGCTAACCTGCTCCTGTAGTACATATCAAATAAGACATAAGGGTACCTGAAATGTGGTTTGACAAGAGTGCAGCACAAATTGTATGAATCTGTTTTTCTGTAGTAATAAGAGTGTGTGTGTGTGCACATGTGGTTTGTACTCTGACAGCGTAGTATATTTTCAAAACATGCCATTGAAATAGATCAAATATATCTATTTCTTATCTTAGAATTAAGGGGATATCCCCAGAAATCTATAAGCATCACTTGTTGGGTTGCTCTTCCTGCTATAGTGACGGAGCTAAAATCATAATTATAATAACACTATCAGTTCCTAAACACCTGTTATGAATCAGGCACTTTACTTTAGAATAATACTGTAACAAGCATTATTCTTACCATTTAAAAGATGAGAAAATTGAGTTTCAAAGACCGCAAGTGACATGTCCATGTCACATAGTTAGAAAGTGATCAGCTGAGATTCAAACCCAGATTTGCCTCCTGTGCCATTTTTCCCATACGGCGCTCTGCAAGGCATAAATTGAAGTTTGTTACATAACTGAAAATCTGGAGATCACAGAACTTTTTTCTGATGTGCAAAGAAAATTTATAGTTTTGAGCAGGGTTTTTCAAAGCGATCTATATATTTGACAATAATATGTTACTTTTCTAACCACCATTTAATATTGGTATAGAAGATACATTGCACAATTAATTAATGACAGGAATAATTAATAACCTATTAAAATTGTCATACAAAGCTACATTATGGAAGTTTTCAACAATGCAAATTTTGAGTCAATAGTTGTTATGTCTTTTTTGAAACTATGATTTATTTGATATATAAGTCTCTAAAGAAGTATCATTTATGCTCATTAAATAATTAATCTTAATAGAAATATTATCATTTGTCATTTAAAGACACATGGAAAATCATTAAGTAAATTTAGTAACCCAAAGGATTTCCTGTGTACACATATCTTCATTTCATTATTCACTGCTTAAAATCTCTATCCAAAATATATATATATCTTTTTTTTTTTTTTTTTTGCAGTTTTGACCAGGGCTGGGTTTGAACCTGCTACCTCCTCCATACGGGGCTGGCGCCCTACTCCTTTGAGCCACAGGCACCATCCTATCCAAAATATTATGTTACTTCAATACACATGCAAAATAGCTATCGGGGATGAAGTACTGAAATTTATACTATCTCTAACATGATCTGTTTAAGAGTTTTAACAATGGATGGCTGTTTATATAGTGAATTTATTTATTTTTATTTATAATGAATTTACCTGGCTTGTTCACTTGTGCCAGGAAATTTTTGCTTTCCATTAATTTCAGTAAAGTTGAAAGGCAAATTAATACCGAGGGATAGTTAGACTAAGCCTAGGTAGTATCATAATAACTTTTGTAAGTTAAAAACAAGGGAACTGTAGTCCATGTGTCTAGGTGTGGGGGGTCATGTTTGTGGTTAGGGAAGGAGAGAATTAGATCTTGAGGTTTTCAAAGGTAAACTATCATGAGAACAGGAGAGAAGCTGTTGGTTCTAATTATCAAAAGGAGGTAGCTTACCTGACAAATGCTGTTAGCATAAATACTGTCACTGTCATTGTGAGACTTTCCAGAGTAGAAAGAGAAGATAGTACTGTGAAAAGCAGAAAAACAGAGCTAACAGCAGAAAATATGGGACAAATAGTTGGAAAAGAGCTGTTAGACTTCATTTACTGAGAAAAAAAATACAGGGCTTTAATTCTGTTGAAAAAGATGAGACTTTTATATAGTGACAACATATTTTATTGATGTCTGGCTGTGTTATGAAGTTATTTGATAATGGAAGGTAAGGCAAGAAATTAGTCTTATTGATATAGACCCCAAGTATTACGAAGACATTTGTTGCACTTAAAAGGTGAGTAATGGACATAAAGCTAAAGTATACCAGCAGAATTTAAAAAATTAATGTGTGCAGAGGGTGTAAAAATTGCAGATAACTGGAATTCTTGAATACTAACTGCTAACATGTTCTGCATCAAATGTGTTCATTATTACAGTTCTTTCCACCAGTAGGCACTTTGTGGAGTTTTGTTGGATGGAGCTGCCCTTTGGACCCCCTATTTGAGTACTCAGATCACATTGTCCAGTGTTATTTTGAGTCGGTGTAATTGAAGACATGAAAAATTTCTCTTTCCTATTTCAAGCGTGATTAATTTATTAAGAGAATTATAAAAGTGATTGTAATTAAATACCTAGTTAAACTTGGAGTAGCTGTTAAATATCAGCAATGTGCATAGGGCAATGCTGTATTGTTGAACCTTGGTCATATACACACATAGAGCTGTAGTTCCATTTCACAACACACACATACAGGCATAGCTGGAAACTTACTGTTTTCTGAGTTAATAACACTTCAGTGCGAGAAAGGACTTTAGAGGGACTCATTTTGTAAAAGAAGAAACCAAGGCCAAGTTGAGCATGCTTTCTTAGTCCAGGTGACCCAACTGTTAATGGCAGAAATGGCACTAGCACCAGACCTTTGGCTCCCAATCTCTGCCAGTAAAACCATATCCTGGGAACTTTTGGAGTCTTTTGTAATTGAGCAAAGTGAAAGAGGGAAAGGAAACCTAATCCAATAGACCCAATTAATAGAGGCAACCAGTATGATGACAGCTTCCAAAGACGTTTCTGTTTCATTTAATTTTGGCCTGAATTTTGCCCTGAGTTTTTATTTGACTCACATGTTTTGGACAATTGCCTCATCTTTCCACTTTTATATGACTGTCTGGGCAGACTCTATTGCTATAAATTTTAACATCCATTAAGTATTCTACTTTTAAAATATCTTTATTTAAGAAATATGGAACAATTTCCATTAATAGCATTCTAAATACGGATCCTACGTCCTTTTTAAAATATCAAATTTAAAATGTTCTTTTAAATTAACATTTTAGGATAATGCTAGCTAAACAAATATTGGATGATGAAGAAATGTTCAATTTATCTTAAATAAATGAATTCTCTTCTGAACTTGCTAATTTCATTAAGGGATAACTAGTGAGTTTTCTTATCAAAAAACAAAAATTATTTAAAACAACATTAGCCCTTACTATGAAATATTAGCTTAAAATTGATCAGGAAACCATTCTAACTAGGAAAATAAAATATGATATTATTGAATGTGTAATACAAACTGAGTGCTATAATTTTTTTTGCATTAATAAGTTACATTTTGAAGGGTCTTTTGAAATAATAAGCTCTCTTCTAAATATATGTTTACATATATGTTATGATTTAGTTTTTATGTCACAAGACAAATTTGAAACTAACATCTCTCATTTATGTACTTTTAGTACTAAAATTTTCAGTCTACATTTTCTAGAAACTTTGGTTACTGGGACACTTATGGTGAGATTTTTTTTTAACTCACTGACAAAACATATTAGTCAACAATTATGCAGCTTTTAAAAAATATTTATAAATAAAATACAAAAATCACTTAAAATATGCATTTGTGTTATAAACAGTCATACATAGAAATGGGTACAATCAAAAGTATTGATTAAACAAGATATACTTACACAATCCCATCTAATAATCCTCTTATAAAGATGAACTAAAGCTTCTTAGGACAGATATAATGTTAAATTTGAGGAAACACCATCATGAGGACATTAGTGCCTTACATGTCTGCATATTAGCAATGATTTTCATTTGTAGGATGGTTCTTATTTATGCCAGCTTCAAGTGTACTGTTTTGAGACTTGTGGGTGTGATAGAACGGAACATATTTCTGCATCTGTGAAGTCATCCCACACACCGTTTTATATGACAACATCTGATTGTCCTAAGACTAAGCGTTAACAGTGAGACAAAATGTCAGCCTCTACCAATACAGGGCTTGAATCTCTCCCGTATTAATCCCTGCTTCATCTTTTATAGTATCCAGTTTTATTTAATGAGATGTTACTTAGACGTGTAATACAAGGAGAAAGGATGTTTTTTATGTTTGTTTGCTTGTTTGCTTTTTCTGCCTTGTCGTATCTCAGATTTGCTTCCTGCAGACAAAAAGTAAGCCACCAAAAGTTAAACACAGTACACACTAAAGTGAGAAAGAAACAAAGGGACCTGGGTGCAAACATGATGTGCTGCTTTTTATTCCTGTGCTATATAAAAATCACAAAGTAGATGAGCTTTAGTAAAAGTTAATAATGTGGATTAATACAACCACTTTCTATACTGAAGTGGAGTGCATGATCAGTTATAAAAATATAGCATATTTTTAAAAACTGGAAGACCACCGGTAAATAAGAATGCATTTACCTTAAAGTAAAATGTGCTCAGGTTAGAACAGATTGGTATAAACAGAGTTTAAGGTCTGCTTCTCTTTAAAAAGTATGTATGTCAACCTCTTAGTCCCAGGAATTTTCTATTTATACATCTTACCCTAAATATACGTCCTGACTCAGACCAACGGCACGTGTCTTATCTTCTGAAGCAATTGGCAAAGCATGTATCTTCTTTGCTGTTTATCAATCAGTGTAAATTCAGCTCTGAAGGCTGGACGCTGTGGAGACTACTGCCTGGATAATACGCTGGTCTCTCTGCAGTCAGTGTTAGGTACGCACCTGTCACTACTTTTGTCTCTATATGTGACCAAGACAGCCCCAAACTGCCAGGGCATATCTCTTCTTTGAATATGTAAAGTTTTCCATACTTTGTAGAAAGGGATATGTTCTTAATAGCCTTCCCCCCCTTTTCTTGGTAGAATGTGTTTGTGTGATTATGTGTAAAAAATAGATAGAAATGGAAAAAAAAATTGTATTTGGGTTCTAGGAATATGGACGAATACTTTCTTGTTTTCAAGGTGTGAGTCAGGTGAGAAATTTAAACCAAGTAAAAGATCATTATTAAAATGGAAAATTCCTTTTAGAGTGCTTAGTGGAATTAAAATACACTGACGATGAATTCAGTTTAATGAAACTTAAGTACCCCTTGATTATATTCTATGCATACCTCTTTTAAAAAATGGCCAAACCTTTAAATTATATGATTTATATGATCACTGAAAGATCGCTTTAATTGGTCTTTTTAGAATGCTTCTGTATATGGGCCTAGCATCGTTGTTTAAACAAATATTTGTTTAAATGATCTTTTCCCAAAGCCAGCACATACACAGGGACTCGTTTGATATTTTTAGCCCTAGCAAACTAGCTCACAGCCTGGTGCAGAGAAATACGTGCCTGTTGTGGAAATGAATGATTGGAAGAATGAACGGTTTCACTTACACTTGCAGTCCCCATAAGTGACTCTTACAGCCACTAGTGCAATTCCCATTTTCTTCTGCTTTTCCCTTTTGAAAAACTTCATAGGATTGTGCTTCTCAGCCCCTATAAGTTAGGCACAGACATATGACTTGCTTTGGCCAGTGTGACAGGAGCAAAAAGTAAGGAGTGTCTCTTTGGGTAAAGCGTTTAGGATGTGTTCTTCACTGTCCCTGATCTAGACATTATAGAGACCTTTGTCACTATGTAGCCTTCATCAACCTGGCACCTGCCCAATTAATTACCTTAAACACAGCCCTCCCTCCCGCTCATGCGTTTGACATGTGATAGAAACAAGAAATACAGATTTAGGGGATTGTTTCTTAGTAGCGAATCTTACCCTTTCCTGCCTCTCATATATACTGAATTTTAAAGACAATGTGAAATTCTAGTGAAAACGGAATCCTGAACACCAGTTGTGGTGTCGTAACTACAGACTGTTGTATGAACGCATCTCTAATTTAGATACTAATATAATAATATGTTTTATGACTGAGCAAAGTACTTTTTACACAAACTTATTGTTTAAAAGATAACCAAGGTAATATTTTATAAATTAAAAAAAATCAATCCATTTGGGAAATTTTAACTTTTACTTTGTACACAGGCATATTCTGATAAACCAGATGTCTGAGAGCCAGGCTGCTGCTCTTGTACAACTGAAGAAAGGCTCTTCTTGTTAGTGAACAAATCAGAGAAGCCAGGAGTGTTTTATCATTCTGTATTTGCTGGGACAATGTTTATAATGAAAGTTCTACCATATCCTAGGAGTCTGCAACTTCTTTCTCAGTTGCGTCCATTTTACTCAAGGTCTGATATGTATCCGCTCATTCTGAAGATGTATTGTGTTTGCTGGGACAGTCTTTATAATGAAAGTTCTACCATATCCTAGAAGTCTGCAACTTCTTTCTCAGTTGCGTCCATTTTACTCAAGGTCTGATATGTATCCGCTCGTTCTGAAGATGTATTGTGTTACTACTTTGTGCAATGACTTTGCTAGGCTTGGCTGAGTACAGACGTGGCCCCTGATTCTACAGAGATTACAGTCTAATGCAATAGGCAGACATCAAACAAATACTCATTCTAGGGATACATAATTAAAATTTCTGATAAAAGCTAAGAAGAAAACAACCAAGGTACTGAGAGTAAATATTACCAGGACTTGTGGAGAAGTAGCATTTGTCACGAACCTCTGTTGAAATAAAACCCCGAAGATGGCAGGAGCTACCCAGGCAAAGAAGGGGGCAGAGAACACTAGGAAGGGCAAATGATAAAGGCAAAAACCCTAAGTCAGGGAAAGATGGTGCATTGGAGGGCAGTGTGATTGGAAAGAGGTTAGTGCGTGCAGCTGAATATCAAGAGCAGGGGAGACTGGCATGATATGAACCAGACATGAGACACATTTTCAGACTTACTGACAAGGTTAAGAATTTAAGATATTTGCTGTATATTCTATCTAAAATCATGGAGCATTTAAAAAATACATATTTGATTGACTATGTATGTATGTATGTATGTATGTATGTATGTATGTATGTATGTATGTATCTATCTATCTATCTATCTATCTATTGTGAGACAGAGTCTCACTCTGTTGCCCCAGGCTAGAGTGTTGTGGCATGGTGTCATAGCTCACAGCAACCTCAAACTCCTGAGCTCTTAGGCTCAAGTGATCCTCTTGCCTTGGTCTCCTGAGTAGCTGAGACTACAGGTGTGCACCACCATGCCTGGCTAATTTTATTTTTAATTTTTAGTAGAGGCAAGGTGTAATTCTAGCTCAGACTGGTCTTGAACTCCTAAGCTCAAGCAATCTACACTCCTCAGCCTCCCAGAGTACTGGGATTACAAAAACATGAATCAGCATCAATTTATAAAAATTAACACTTACCCTTACACAAAATTACTGGAAATGTATTAAGTACTTTTGTGGGGAAAATAATTAAAGCCTCTTTTTAAGAAAACAAAAGTTTTCAAATACATGAAAATTAGGAATGCATTAGAGTGACTCACTTTCACTGCTATCATGGTTTATTTTAATTATTTTTTGACATGAAAAGAAAACATGATTTCATACCCATTCTTTGTGAATACTAATTTCTCCTGTATTTTCTCATTAAGCTTTATAGTTTAGAAAGAACAGTTCACTCCTTGTCTTTTTATACTTGATTTCCTAAGATGAAAAGAATACAAAATTGGTAAAGTTTTCTTTAAACAACCCCTCTCAAGCACTTCCTCGCCTCCTGTAGCACTATAGTCACCAAAGACTCCAAACTGTATGATTTTCTGAGCAAGACTACACCTATTTGCAATTTGTCCTATTTTGTGGCCTCTTCCCTAGAGCGCTTGCTCTTGACAAATTTTTACAGCTGAGTTCTGTCAGTGAAGACGCTCTGTAAATTGCTACCCAGGGAATACATACCTAAGTAAAAGGATAAATGTTTATACACGGATACATTAAGGAGGAATGCACTCGGCTGCAAGTAAAAAAAAAAAAAAAAGTACTTAACTGAATAAGAGTTATTTTAGCTCTTCTTCCCGTTAGCTATTGCACCCCCCCCCCACAGCATCTCAGAAGCGTATGTCATGATGGAGCCTCCATCATTTCTGTCTCACAGACCTGTGGGGCAGCAGCAGCTCTACTCGGCATGGTTCACCAAGTCTTTGCTGCAGACTCCAGGCCAAAGGAGCAGCCCTGATCTGGGGTGTTGTTCCCCTGGAGGACAGCTGGAGCGTGAGGTCCCACTGACTTCTAAAGTTCAGTGAGAGCTTTCACTCACACGCAGGGTGCATTTTGGTCATTCACATTCCACTGTCCAAAGCGAGTCACGTAACCAAGCCTGGGGTGGCCAGGAGACAAATAATTATGCACTGACACTGGTGTAAAGGCTCAGCAATCTCCTAGGAATGCTGACTCTTCCAAATCCTTATGTACCTTTAGGGGTACTGGTTTAGCCTTTATACTTTGAAAGTAACTTTTTTCCGTCTTAACGTAGCTGCCTCTAAGTGAACTGGCGCCAAAGAATAGTAGATAACTGTTGAGTTCTCAGAGTGTCTCGGCTTGTGTGCTTTGGTCGGCATGCAGAGCTGTGTAATGCAGTTGTACTTATGAATGTATTTTGAATTTTCTTCTTTGATTAAGTTGAAGTGTATTTTATAAATTCCTCAAGGAAATTACCTTTGCTATGCCCTATTTCTCTAGGTTATGGAGGGAAATTTAGATTAATAGCAATTTAGTTTTAGTTTGGGGAAACAGAATTTCTTGTCTTTCAAGCATTGAAGCTTAGTTATTAAATAATTTTTTTTTCTATTAAAATATGGAGAATGGCTCCGCACCTGTGGCTAAATGGGCTAAGGCGCCAGCCACATACACCTGAGCTGGCAGGTTCGAATCCAGCCCCGGCCTGCCAAACAACAATGACAACTGCAACTAAAAAATGGCTGGGCATTGTGGCGGACACCTGTAGTCCCAGCTACTTGGGAGGCGGAGGCAAGAGACTCACTTGAGCCCAGGAATTGGAGGTTGCTGTGAGCTGTGATGCCACAGCACTCTACCCAGGGTGACAGCTTGAGGCTCTGTCTCAGAAAAAAATAAATAAATAAAAT
>CAUYRH010179308.1:0-23915 GCA_963574655.1 Perodicticus potto
CTTTCCTCTAGCTTACTTTATAGTAAGAATATAGAACATAATACAGAAAGCAGTGTTTTTCAAATTTTTTATCTCACAATGCTTTTGAGACAAAACCTGGCACCAATTGTTAAACTTCTGCAGCACACTTAAATTATGTTCATAAAAAGAGTAAAAAAATATACTTGCTGTGCTTTGAACTTATTTTGAAGAAAATTTAATTAATGATCTTTTTTTAAGAGTAAATTTATTTCAGGTTAATGTGGGGGTACAAGCAACCAGGTCAAAATATTTGATTTAGTAAGGTAGAGTTCGTTTTGTGGTTATGTCCCACACACAAAAGGTGTGCCAACTCCCTCCACCCCATGCCCATTCAGTGAGAGCACCCCAACGTCCTCCCCTTCCATTATTATCTCTTTCCCCAACTTGAATTGAAATGAGTTTTTCTCCTATTTGGGCATGCATTAGATCATCTACTGGCTTCATATTGGTTTTGAGTACATTGGATATTTGCTTTTCCATTCTTGTGATACATTACTAAGAAGAATGTGTTTTAAGTCCATCCAGGATATTACAAAAGATGTGAAGTCAACATCTTTTTATGGCTGAATAGTATTTCATGGTGTGCATGTACCATAATTTGTTAATGTATTCCTGGGTTGATGGGCATTTAGGTTGTTTCCACATACTTGTGATTATAAATTGAGCTTCAATTAACAATCTAGTGCATGTTCTTATGGTAAAATCATTTTTTTTCTTCTGGGTAGATGCCTAGTAGTGAGATTGCAGGATCAAATGGGAGGTTTAATTTGAGATCTTTCAGGATTCTGCATATTTCTTTCCAAAGAGGCTATATGAGTTTGCAGTCCCACCAACAGTGTAGAAGTGTTCTCCACTCTCCACATCCATGCCAACATCTGCAGCTTTGGAATTTGTGATGTGGCCTAATCTTACTGGGGTTAGGTGATATCTCAGAGTGGTTTTGATTTGCATTTCTCCAATGATTAGGAATGATGAGCATTTTTTCGTATGTTTTTTAGCCATTCATCTGTCTTCCTTAGAGAAGGTTCTATTCATGTCTCTTGCCTAGTGATATATGGGATTGTTGGCTATTTTTTTGTTGATTAATTTGAGTTCTCTGTATATCTAGTTATCAAATCTTTGTCCAGTTTATAATATGTAATTATTTTTTCCCATTGTGTAGGTTGTCTATTTGCTTTGGTTGTTGTCTCCTTAGCTTTACAGAAGCTATTCAGTTTAAGTCCCACTTATTTAGAAAACCATGAGATAAAATTAACATATTACAGCCACCTGATCTCTGATAAATCAGACAAGAATATACACTTGGGGAAAACAATCCCTATTCAATAAATGGTGGTGGGATAACTGGACAATCACATTTATTTTTCATTTATTTATTTATTTATTTTTGAGACAGAGCCTCAAACTGTCACCCTGGATAGAGTGCTGTGGCATCACAGCTCACAGCAACCTCCAATTCCTGGGCTCAAGCTAGTCTCTTGCCTCCGCCTCCCAAGTAGCTGGGACTACAGGCGCCCGCCACAAGGCCCGGCCATTTTTTGGTTGCAGCTGTCATAGTTGTTTGGCGGGCCCGGGCTGGATTCGAACCCGCCAGCTCAGGTGTACGTGGCTGGTGCCTTAGCCCGCTGAGCCACAGGCGCCAGGCCCCTACTTCCTTATGTTGATCACATCTGGATGTTGATGTTTGTTACTATTCTGCGCCAAGCCCCTACTTCCTTATGTTGATCACATCTGGATGTTGATGTTTGTTACTATTCTTGGTGGTCAACTGACAGAGGCTCAACTGTATATGGGAAAGGGGCTTTCCCTATCAGATACCAAAGCATATTAGAGTTAGAATGTTTAAGACAATAGGATGTTAGAGAAGCCAGTGGAACAGAAGAAAGCCCAGATGATTTCTGTAAATTGATACAAAAATTGAAACAATAACAACTTCTGTTTAGCAAGACACCATAAAGTATCTTTGGGAAAAGCATTTCTAAATATATCTTATTTTAAAATAAAGGTGCTTCTTAACCAGTAACATTTATATTCAGTTGTCCTTGACACCCAACAGTAGAAATTATTACACAGAAGTAGTATAGCATGGTGGTAAAACAGAGATGCTGGCATCAGACTTCTTGGGTTTACGTCCCGATTCTGTTACCTGATTTCTTTCTTTCTTTAATTTTGGACTAATATAAGGGTGTGGATGATTGGGTTACATTGTTTGTATTTTAGCGGTAGCACCTGAGTTGTAGTTAAGTCCTTCACCCAGGAAGTGTGTCATATACCTCTACATTATACCCATTAGGTGGGAACTTACTCTGTCATCTAATTTTTGTGTGACTTCGGGCAAGTAATTATGCTTTAGTTTCTCTATTCGTTAAATGGAGACAAATACCTTATTGTGGGGATTAAATCAGTTAACAACTGTAAGGTGCCTGGCATGATGATGTATTTGTTATTAGGGCTCGAGTGTTATTAAGGATTGATGACTATTATCGTTGCATCACTACTGTTACCTTAAATTCAAATAATGCTTTACAAATTTCCAGCCATCTTTCATGTCTGTGATCTCACTGTACCATCAGCACACCTACATGGATAGATAAGGAGGTTCTAGCTCACAGCTTCTGTGAGCCTGGTGTTTCAACTATAAAATGAGGCTCCTTTCAGCTCTAAAAAAAAAAAATGATTTCTATTTTGCAAGAAAAGAATTTGAGGCAAGAGATGTTAACTGACTTGCCTTAGGTCATAGATGAGTTACTAGCAGTTAGGATTAAAACCTAGGTCTCACAGATTAATTTGCATTTCAAAGATATAATAATAATATTTTCCCCAGACTCTCCCTGTATCTAAATTTCTTCTTGGAATTGTAAGCAGATACTTAGAAAGGTAATTCACTTGGGGGTCATTTAGAATATCACAGATACATTCCAATGACTGAAAGCACCTAACTCATTACCAGGGAACAGCGGAGGCAGCAGAGCTATATCTCTTTTGCAACCATTAACATGGATAATGTAATACCAGTAATAATAAAGAAGAAAGAATTACCTGGGCAAGCAGACCTGGTTGGATCTGAAGGGGCTGAGCTCCTGGGGCTTGAGTGACAATGGGGACTGCGTTTTCCATTCGCACTGAATAGCCAGCATGCTTAGAGGGAGAGGCCTGCAAGCCTGTTCCAGACAGCAAGAGAGGGAGAGAGGGTCAGCTGAGGATGAAGAGAAACTTCCTAGGCAGCTGTGTCATCTCTCAACTCCCCTTTGCATCAGTCCCCGTCCGAAACCCAAGTAATGGCTGGTCCTTGGGACCCTTGGGTCTTTCCCTCCTTCAGTGTCTAACTTACTTTAAAAAACAGTCATTCTCCCCAAATCTTGAATTGAATGTCTTTCCGGGCTGGAAGGTCAAATTAAGAAGTCCCTAAGGCCAAAAGTGGGACAGTTATGCTGACAGATTATAACGGGAGAACAAGGGCTTCGGGCCATGCCAAAGCAAGGGGTGTTGGGGTTAGGGAGAGGACACAGGAACAAGTTTAGAATGGCGCTGACCACACACATGCTTGCAAAAGTAAATTTTTTCTGTGTAAATTGTAACAAAGTACACAATCAACTCTACTATCTTAGAGCCTAAAAGAGAAGAATGCTGGGGTCAAGGCCAAAGAATCATTTTGGGGAGGAGGCCCAGGGGAGTACTTTTAAGACATTAATGTTCTCCCTGTGCACCTGTTAGGGATGGGCAGTTTTCTGTAGATAACCACACAGGCGAGATTATGAATAAGGAAAGTGAGAGCTGTAGTTATTTACAGACAGCTGGCTAGGGACACCGTCCCCGGCACACTTGATCATGTTGTTTGTAGGTTGGCTACAGTGGGACAGGAGCCCTCAAGCTCAGTGATGCCGGTGTTCTCACTGCAGGACCCAAAGACGGCTTCCTTCTGTGGAAGCACCCATGACAGAAAACTGCAGGTGCCGCAGCCCCTGGGGACATCCTGTGGGAAGCAGGTGAGAGGCTGAGTCTGCTCATCCTTACCTTGGAAGCCAGGTGGACACACGATGAGAGCTTGCTGGAACGGGTCAGGCCGGGCACAAATCTGGGCTGTTCCCGTCTGCAGGGGCATGCTCCGCTGGGCCACTGCAGCCATGGATGCCGCTGAGGGCTGGTAGAGTGCAGATTGGTAGTTTAGTATGGAGACTTCGGGATTGGCTAAGGAAATAGTAGCACTGGTGGAGGTGGGAGCCTAAAGGAATGATGGGGATTAAACAAAAATAAACACAAATAAAAAATGAGGGAGGCAGTATGTTGGGAGACATGAATCTGAATCAAATAAATGAACTCAAAGAAGAATAACCTAATAAACAAAAACTACGAGCAAAAAAGCAAAGCAGGGAGGAGTGGAAACAGTCGGAAGCCCTGGGGACGCAGGCGCCCAGGTCACCTGCGGCGTCTACTCTCAGACCTGCTCCTGACATTGGTGGGGCCAGAGCAAGGGCACATATGAACCCACGCACACCACATGTCTGGGAACGGAAAAGTTTAAAATTGGGCTAGAAAACTGTTTAATGAAATGTCCTGTTCTTCCGCTCTGACAAATATACCTTCCTAACTACCTGCAAGGTGTGAGTTGAGGACTCTTGAATTCCTTGGGATCTGTGTTGGCATTGGTGATGGGTAGCTGAGCCCTGCCTTCCTTGGTGATGGGTAGCTGAGCCCTGCCTGCCTTCTCCCAGCTCCGGCTGTGTCCCACAACGTGAAGGGCTCGGGGTGCTCTTACCCCAAGCTCTTACCCTGGCTGGATCTACCAGCCTGCATGTCCCAGCAGGAAGCCAGAGGGGGGCCCGAGGAGGGCCTGCTCACCCAGGTCTAAGGTGAGAACTATTTATACACATCCTCAGGTGGTTACGGAGCAGTTACTGCAAAGATGTGCAGGAGACACATATGGAATGGGAGAGGGACAGTTCAGACGAGCTTTCTGGTCTGTGTTTGTCTCATGCACTTTTGCACTCGTTCAGTTACAGAGTCCGGACAGCAGAAGGAAAAGGTGCCCGTGAGTCCAGAGAACTGAAACAGGGCTTTGACAAGTACAAGTTGTTGAGATTATGTCCTCTCCTTTATGTTCCAGAAAGAAAGGTACCACTTGAGATTGAATTTCCACGTGAAGCAAGGCCACACAGAAGGAAAATAAATTCTAACTTGGGAATTCTCCAGTTTCCATCATAGCCTTCATACTGATCCTTTGGCAAGATAGGTGGAGTTTACCAATGGCTTTGGATTCAACATCGTCTAGAGCAGCCGTTCTCAACCTGTGGGTCACGGTATTAGGAAGGTCGAGAACCACTGGCTTTAGAAGTTTACAAGGACGAGGAAACATGGAGGAAAAGGGCCACAAGAATATCTTGGACACACATCAAGAAGAATTTCCAGCAGGGTACGCACTGCGCCAAACATGATACAAAGTACGAAGTCTCATTTTACTTATGTTTTGCATACTTCAACTAAAGATTTTGTGCTGAATTTCGGTGCAATTTGTTTGAAAATAATCACTAAATCAAATGGAGCATGTGCTTGGATCTTAAGTATGTGTATTTGCAGCAGCACGTGGTCTGCTCCAGGTAGTGTGGCTGGGAACATGTGTGCACACGCGTGGGCATCGGCATCTGTGTTTTGTCATTGACGACATGACTTGCATTGCCCCTCTGTTTTCCTAACACCACCATCTCTTCTGGAGGCCCCAGGTGTTTTCCTCCACCCTGTACTGGTCTCTTTCCTTTTGATTCTGTTTGTTTAGCCTGGCCCCTACTCTGCATTTCACTGTTCTGCATTTTGATTTATCTGTCTTTGCTTATGTTCTGTCTCATCGTGGAGACAACAAGCTCCTTGAGGGCTTGAATCTTCCAGCTCAATGCAGATTCAAGGACAAGTGGAACTTGTGTCCTCACATGTGCTCAGTCTCCAGGACCATTAGGCAAAGATCTTTTCCCCCCTTTCTGATCCTGCTTGAGGGCCAGTTGAAGAAGCCCATGTAAAGGTGACAGTTTTCTACTTCTCTGTATCCTCAGTAGAAATGTAACTGTCCCCTCTCAGAGAGGAGCACAGACAGAACTAGTAAGAGCCGTTGCAGCTGACAAATAGAAATGATGAGAAAAAGCAAGTTTATTGATAACACAGGTTTTCAAAGGATGGAGGAAGTGATTCCTGAAGGCAGTTGTAATAGATGTTCAAATGGTTAGACATCTAGAAGGAAGAGCTTGGCTTATTGACCAAATTAAGATCCTGAGTAGCCGGCTAGACCCAAACCATAGAATGCCATGGAATGTTAGAGAAGTGGCTGGTCCACAGGATCAAAAAAGGAATACCCAAGGAGAGGACTCCTTATGCAATACAATTTCCTGGAGAAATACAGGGTTGTCGATTATGGACCCAGCTTCCTTGAGATGGAAAAGATTATAGATTAGTGACCATGTGGGGAAAAGTCCTAGTCCACTGGATATGTGTTAAGGGTAGCAAGGAATTGGTTTATGTGGTTTAATATAAAACTTCAAGCCATAAAACTATGGCTTTATCTCATTGCTTCTAAATATCTACGTGGGCAAACAAGGAGCTCAAGGCAAAAAGCAAACCACCAGAATCACTAATGAACAAAGGAAGTCTTGTTGGATTTAAGGAGCAGACCCCACCTTGGAAAGCATTTGAGGACCTCTGTCAGATTTATCTGGTGCTGTGTATGTATATATTTAAGAGTCTACACTCTGAGGCCAGATTGCTGGGTTTAAAGCCCACGGCATTCTCTTATGAACTATAAAGTAGCTTTAGGTAAGAGTTTTTGTTGCCCTGTGCCTCGGTTTCCTCCTCTAAAATAGAAATGATGTTATCGATAATACTTATCTCACAATGTTGCTGGGAAGATTAAGAGTTGTGACAAACTTAGGAGAGTCTGTCACACAAGTGTTCAGTAAGTGTTAGCTATGAATAATGATATTTAGTGACAACATTATCAGCATTAGTGCTTAAGACTAGGTATATCATGAGTAACTCTGTTTTGGATATATTTATATGTAGGGCACAGTAGAATCCAGTACAAGAGAATGGAAATCCTCTTCTTGGGACCTATACTTGGAAAGATGTTATTTCCCCTTACCGAAACTCTGACCTGAACACTGCATTAAGTTACCAGCCAATTCTCCTGTACCCCAGTCCCAAGCCAGACGTGAATAGGCTCAGAGTTGGGGGAAGAGGGCTGTTCTTATTTGATAACTGAAAAGCTCTTCGACTTTTGCAGACTGTGACACTCTTTGGAATGGATGTGCTGGTGCTTATGGAGTCGGCTGAGTTGGCCTCCCTCAGTATGGTCAGGGACCCAGGACCACAGTTGTCCGGCCTAGTGGAAAGAAGGACATCCCTGGATGGAGAGACGCCACCTGCGGCGATGCACACACCTGAGAGGTGCCTTTGCCTCCACCATCTCTCAGACGCCTTTGATATCAGATGGCAGAGAGGGGTGGGCAGTTGGGGGTTAGGGAGTTGAGACTTGAGGACTGATGGGAAAAACAAACCTCTTCAAGGAAGTAATGAACAAAACCATGGGGATATTCTGTCCAGAAGCTCCTGCCCCTAGGGCTGGGCAGAAATGTTTGTTTCTTTGGAAGCTTAGACGCTAGAAATCATTAGCTCTTTGCCCCAAGGAGAGCTTCAAGTGACCCCAGGGGGCAACGGACTCGGGAGCTGAATAGGGGGGCTCTCCTGGAATTTGGGCAGAGAGACAGCAAGCTGGGAAGTAAAGCTTGGCCTTAGCAACCTGATGTGCCCTGTGAGTGGAACTGAAAAGGAGGGGTCAGTGAGTCTTCAGTGCCAGGAGGGGACCTGCCTAAAAAAGCAGCCAGGTAAAGGTATTCACACTTCAGGTTTGCAAAATATACACTCCTCTCTGGAGGGAGGGGTGTGTGTGTGTGTGTGTGTGTGTGTGTGTGTGTGTGTATACATAGAGACACAGGTGTGTTGTCATTAACAGCATGACAGAAAAATCTAGGGACACTTCTTTGGGGGATCTGGGGAGATTGGAAGACGAGAGTAAGTGAAAGACTTTTAGACACTACAGGCTTTCTGAGTTAGGACTCGGAGATTATTCCTTCACCATATATTTCCTATGTTTTAAGCAGTATGTTAGCTGCTGGATCCTGCCAATTTTCTGCAAAGGTTGGAAATCTGTGAGAAGAAAACCTTAGTTTCCTGGTTCCTTTCAGGTCCAGCTGCTGGGATGCTGGTGACAGAATGATTTTCCCTTTGACAGCAGGTGGATCCAGTGGTGTGGAGATGGGGGGGCGGGGTTGCGATCACCTCAGTTGCTTCTGCTTCTAGAATTCTTACCGCGCAGATGGCAGGCATGGAAGGATCAGAGCGACTCCTTCACCCTATTCCCACTCCAGGACAAAGGACAGCAGCAAGAGCTTCTGTCGTCTCAGAAAGGAGTCCCTTTGCATGTTACCTCTGGGACCTTTCCGTGTGGCCAGGGGTCAGTACAAAGAGTGCCTGGGTCTCCCAAGGGAGGTAATGTTGGATTTCTTACACAGCTGAATATGGCAGTAGAGGAATTTCGTCTCTGCCTAGGTTTGGTGGGAAAATAGAAGTCCTGCTGCTTGGACCTCACAGCCCTGCCCACCTCGCCCCTCTGTTCCCCACTTACCTGGTTGTGGACAGTAGTCAGCTGGTTGTTAAAGGTCATGGTCAGGTTGGTGGATGTGCTGGGGGCCACATGCGTGATGAAAGGGGTTTTGCTCTGGTTCACCGTGTCATACATGTTCACCCGACGCTTGCAAATCTCCATGTTCTGGAAACATGATTTGACGCTGTTCATGCAGAGGGCAGAGGCATATAGAGACAGGGGAAAGGACAGAGGAAACGTGGGAAAAAGGGGGAGAACACGGAGAAAGAAAGGAGAGAATGGTTAACCTACTACACGAGACAACCGGGGGAACTCAACTTCAGGTCTAGGCTCCCTGGACTTCTTGTGCAAAGTCTCTGTGTTTGAAAGAGTCAAAGTTAATCAGATGGATTTTCCCCAGTGTCCCAAGCCTTTGCAAGTCCTGCATGGGGAAGGGTTCCACAGGTCACAACAGACCTGACGGCTGGCCCACACTTCCCTCATGTCACTACATCATCACTGCTCATTCTCAGCCCTCCACGTGGTCTCTGGTCCATAAGCCATCGTGTAAGCTCTGAGTGGGGACACGGAACAGCAGCTTACCACCTGCCTCCACTTCCCCAGTGACACGCCGTCCCGCGCTCACCATTCTTCAACAGCTACCATGGGTCACCAGCACCATCTAGGGGACGGCCAAGGAACTCTCCAGCCCAGTACCGTGACTGTATCGCCCCTGGGTCCACGTGGGACTTGGTGTAGGTGGTAGAAACAGTAATGCCACTACTAGTACTAGTGGCTAACATTTTCTGAGAGCAGCAGCCGGTATTTGTAACCTCTCACTCAGTCCTGCAACATCCACAAGCTGGAGAGATGATTATTGGTCCTACTTTACGAGTCCGGCTGACGTTTAGGGAGCACAGGGAGTTGCCACGGACAGTGATTACAGGCCGTCTTCACGTACACATACACCGCCTCTTTAACTTCCTCTAGCCTTCATTTTTCTTGTCAAATTTTTGCCTACTTACATGAGATAGAACTCTCTTCCTCCTTTTTTTCTTCTTTTGTATTTGTGTATCAAAACCAAACCCAGTTACAGAAGTAGTGTATAAAAGTGGTGCTGACACCAGCACCAAGGAAAAGCCACAGGCAGCTTCAGCCACTCACGCTCTGGAAAATCCCCCATAAAGCCTCCTTGACAACTTCTGCGCTGCTTCTCAACCACTGTGTCTTCTTCTGATCAAGTTTACGTTTCCTCAAATGCTAATACTCAAGATAATAAATCTTGAATTTAATCATTAATTGAATGATTTGATTTTAAATTTTAAATATAATCTTTAAATCTTAAATTTTTAATACATATTTCAATTAGAAAACGGTAATAACTGAACATCAATAAAATAATAGTTTACTATTTAAAGGTGACAAATGTCTGCAATTTCTGTACGCTACAGATATGCTATGTTTTGGGCTAAGAGGTGTTTGTGGGCTATCCCAGAACATCCTTTCTGTGAAAGATGCATCCAAGTTTCAAACAACTGACTTAGACATGATTTAGAGAATCCCACTTCTTCCTCAGATCATGACTGCTGACACTGGTCCCACAGTGCACACTAAATAAACATGTACTGACGGATGACCCCGGAGAGAAAAGAAAACATTGAACGGTAACCAACAGCTACAAATGCTACCAATAATGCGGGTCACGCCAGCGTGTTTTGAGCCTCTGCTGAGTCCCAAGTACACTGCTACAGGCTTTCACGTGGAGGCTGCAGGCATAAACCAGCGCATTTTGTACTCTTTCCTAGGATGGGTTTAAAGCGTTCAAAGGTTTTGTGTAATTCAACACAAACTTTTCAGGTTTAGAATTTTCTAACTAAGAAGGTTTGAGTTTTAGGAAGAGGTACGGACTTTCACTGGGTTAGTTTATAAGATGACTGGTCAGATGCAGTGGCTCAGATCCCAGCATGCTGGGAGGCCGAGTTGGGAGGATCCCTGGAGGAGGGAAGTTTCAGACCTTTGCAATATAATGGGACCCTGTCGCTACAAAAATTCAAAAAATAGGCTCAGTGCCCGTGGCTCAACAGGCTAAGGCGCCAGCCACGTACACCTGAGCTGGCGGGTTCGAATCCAGCCTGGGCCAGCCAAACAACAATGATGGCTGCAACCAAAAAATGGCTGGGGTTGTGGCGGCGCCTGTAATCCCAGCTACTTGGGAGGCGGAGGCAAGAGAATCACTTGAGCCCAGGAATTGGAGGTTGCTGTGAGCTGTGATGCCACGGCACTCCATCCAGGGTGACAGCTTGAGGCTCTGTCTCAAAAAAAAAGAAAAAAAAAATTTCAAAAAATAGCAAGGCATGGTAGCATGAGCCTATAATCCCAGCTACTCGGGATGGTGAAGCAGAAGGATTCCTTAAATCCAGGAGTTGGAGGCTGCAGTGAGTTATGATGACGCCACTGCACACTCACTTGGGTGACAAAGAAAGATCTCACCTTTAAAAAAAATGGATGGTTTTTAAAGAGTTTGTGTACTAGAATCCTGGCATGGAGAAATGTTTCTTTCACCTAGTAATCTAGATGTCAGAGCACCGTGGCTCAGTCCCCAGGGTGGGTTTGGAGACTTATCCCCACCCCACAGTTCTCCATGGTCCTAGCAAGTTCTAGGGACCTTTATGGATCAGGCCTACTTCCTGGCAAGCTTGGGGTGCTCAAAGACCCCCTTCCCTTCCTATGCCCATCTCCTGGGTTCTGAATGGTCAGGGCTCCCCATGGTCCACAGCAAGCTCTGAATATGCTGCCAGGGCTCAACCCCCAAGTGACTGAGCACAGCGAGATGTTCCACTGAGGGTCCCTCACAGAACCTGAGGGCATTCAGCCAAGCCCCCTGCTTTATGGGGGTGACTCTCGGTGACTTAGTACAGATGGCTAACAGGAGCTCTCTTGAGAGCAAGCCTCCCAGCCTCCCACCCATCACTGTTTCTCAGTCATCCCACTTTACCCCTGGATATGAAAAGATTGATGTTACGGGAGCCACAGGGAGTAGCTGCCAAGTTGCCCTTTCTTCTGCTGTGTACAGACCAACAGCTCCTTGACAGACCCCTACCACACCCAGAGACAGCACAAGTCCCATAGGAAGAACTTGGAAGGGGTGAGTTCTTTGCCTCAGAGCTTGGATTCAAACCTGGTTCTCAATTAAAGGGACACTGGCGGGCCGCTGCAGCACAGTCTGACCTGCCTGCCAAGAACCAGACTGAAATCAAACAAGCTCCGTCTGTGGGGGGCCCCTCCCACCCCCCGTGGGCTGGGTAAGCTTGGGCCAGCTGCGCTCTGCCAACTCCCACAGCCTTCCTTCCCTCCTGGCACGCTGCCTTCCCCTGTGGACAAGTGGATATGATTATTCTTAAATTCCCGACCACCTCAGGATTGGGAGGCTGAAGACACAGTCCCTGTCACTTTCCTGCCCACCAGTGACCTCCTTCCCTCTCCCCTCACCTTCCCCTGTGGGCCCTTCCCTTCCCAGGACAACTCCAGAGGTCACAGACTACCTGCCAAACAGCCCGGTTTCCTAGTTACCCCTGGTGACCCTGTCCTTATTCTTAGCCACCTGCTCCCTGGACAGTCAAACCTGAAGTTGCTCCACTTCTGGAAACCACAAATTCCTGCTCCCCTGGCCACATTCTCCACCCAGCTGGCTCACCCTGTGACCTTGATAACCACTCTGAGTTGACCAGACCCCCATCCATTCAGCCTCCTCCTACCCTCCCTCCTTCCCCCTTTCAGCTCAGCCTCCAAAGCCATCACTTGGGGTCACGTCTACTCTACTGCCAGCACCTTCAGCCTCCTTGTCAGTCTTTCTCTTACCCATCTGGCAGAAATTCCACTGCACAAACTGAACTGGTTTCTCTACGCCTTCGCCCGGGGAGGTCAGTTACATTATGAACTACTCACGTCCAGCCTCAGCGCAACAGTCCTGCCACATTTCCCTGTCGCTATGCTCTGTCGCCTCCTGCAACAACTACCTGGACTTCCTACCCTCCTTAAGCCACCAGCTACCTTGTTCTCAACAATAACCTCCTCGCCTACTTCTGAGAAGCAGCAGCTGTCTGCCAGGACTCCCTTGACTTTTCTCCACCAAACCAGCACACCTGCTGCCATCCACGTGCTCCTGGTGCATCCATCCTTCTGGGGACACTGCCTTTCCACTCATGGTAGGAATCCCAGCCCTGCCGCCATCTCAGGAAACTCACCCTCTGCATCCCTTATCTTCAGTCTCTCCCGCGCTACCAGACTGCCCATTAGCATTTAGAACTGTTCAGGTCTCGTCTTAAAAATTCCCCTTGACCCCTCTCTGGTGCCCGCCCTATTTCTTTTTTCCCAACCCACAGCCTGACTTCGTGAAAGGGTTGCCATCTTTTTCCTTACCTCTCCCTCAATCTTTCAGCCTACCACTGCATTGAGACAGTGGTCACTAAGCTACCAACTCTTCCTAGTTGCTAAATCCAATGGGTGTTTTTTCCAGACTCATCTTACTCGTGTGCCAGCAGACAGATCTTTGTTCAGCACCCATCTAGCCAGCCATCCCCTTGCTTAAAAATCTTGAATGAACTGCCATTGCTGTTTGGATCAAGACTAAACCCTTAGTGCATCTGAAGCTTGTCCCCCGCTGATACCTGTGCCGTGGCATCTCACCCACTGCCCCCACGTCGGGTGCACGGCCCTGCCTGTGGCACAGTGACTGTACAGGGTGCCACCCTGCCTGTCCACGCCCTCCTCTTCCTCATCCTTCACGTGTCACTTCCTCTAGACTTTCCTGGCTTGCCGCAAGAGCGGCTCCCTTGAGAAGCATTCTCAGCACACCCTATGATTGTCTCGATAACAGCCTCGTGACTGGGGCATCACTTTCTTACACTATTCTCTGTCCCATAGACCCTAAGCCCCAGGAGGCAGGGACCCATCTGCTTTGTTAACCACTGCACCTAGCACACAGCACGCTAAATAAATGAACAAATTCAGATCCAAACATGATCAATCTCCCTCCAGGACGGGAATGGCGGCCTTTGCCAGAGACTGGTTCTGCTCTGCAGACACTGCTGCGGTAGATACCTCCCTTCCTCAGACACCCAGAGCTCTCCTGTGAGCCCCTGTCCCCTCTAATGTAAAGCCAGCTGTGGCCCAGGCTTCCCATCCAGTCACCCCCATTTTTATAAATAGCTCACTCCTGTGCTTATGTCTTACACCTACAGCTGCCCTTAGCTATGGTGAGAGAGCTGAGTCGCTGTGATAAAGACTGTATGGCTGTGAAGCCTGATATTTGCTGTCTGGGCCTTCAAAGAAAAAGTTTTCTGACCCCAAGTATAAAAGACCGAGCAGGGGGACACCTACTGTGTACTGTGGGGAAAATCGAGTAAGTGTGTCATGGTGACAAAGGGGTGGTTCAGGGTTTCGATCGGAGTGACCCTCTTATCAGCATCTATGGTCAGCATCTTCTTCAATAGGTCAATGAACTCCCGCCGATCTGCCTTTTCCACCAACATGTCACTCCCTTCCAGATCCGTCGTCATGTTCACCTGGAAGCAAGGAGGGACAGTCACCAGGGTTCCTCCCCTCCCCTGACACCCCAGTCCTCCCTGAACTTTCTCCTGACCTCCCCCAGTCCCCATTTCTCAGTTCCCAAGCTGTGCCCTGCCCCCGTGGAAGGTACCGCCCACAGGATGTGGCTTTCTCTGTGTGGGGAAAGCAGAGGAGGCCACGCACGGCAAGGGGAGGGGGCCGCTGCCGGGACCTGCAGACCTATCTGAAGAACAGCACGTAAACTGCTCCCATGTTAATCAATTACGTTGAAATGCAGCTCTCATCACACCTCATTAAAAATAACCACAAGATGAGAGAGTTCTAGAGACTGGTTGCATAATAATGTGAGCGTACTTAATACTGATGAACTGTACACGCAAGAGAAGCTGAGGTGGTAAATTTTATGCTATATGTGTTTTGCTACAATTTAAAAAAGGAATCACAACCAAGCAGTAGAAAACAAGATGCATAAAAAGATTTATTTCCCCTTTAGAGGAAGATGGAAGGGCCTAAGTGCCCCCTTCCTGTTTACAGTCTATCATCCCGCTCTCGGCTCCTAAGCTGAGGCCAGATGATTTTATTTCCTCTGTTCACTGGGGTTACCTCTGGCCAAGACAGGCAGGATGTCTGAACACAGGAGTTTTCTCCCAAGAGCAAGTCGATATTAGGACAGCCTTTAAAAGGCTTGTTTTGTAGTGATTTCTGGGTTTTCCAAGACATGCTCTGGAAACCAATTTCAGTTTTCTCAGAAAAGCTAAGCTACTAATCAACTGACAAGTATACTTTACTCAGAATCCTGATTTTTGGTTACACTCGTCTACAGTAAGAGGCGTGCTAAGTGTTTATTGGTCTGTAGCTTTGCTTCTCATTGCTTGAAGGAAAAAACTCACTTTGCGTTGTCCTGATTTTAGACTAGTCTTCACACTAAAAATAACTGAAGTTCTAGAATTCTCTCTGGGGCTCAAGGTGAGAGTCTGTAGTCCCTGACAGTGAGCTGAGAGTCTGTGTAGTGGATTGAACTGTGTCCCCCGCAAAGATATGTTCAGGTCTTAATCCCCAATAATTATGAAAGGTCCCTGATTTGGAAACAGGGTCTTTGCAGATATAAGCAAGTTTAGATGAGGTCACACTGATTTAGGGAAGGCCCTAAATCCAATGACTAGGGTCTTCCTAAGAGAAAGGTAAGGGAGATTTGGACGTAAAGACACAGGGATGAAAAGGAGGCAGAGATGAGAGTGGTGCAGTTGTAAGTCAAAGAATGCTGAGGACTGCCCGGAACTCCTAGAAGCTGCCAGACAGACCTGGCTGCTTTCCCCTAAGGCAGTAGTTCTCAAAATGCCTCCTAATGCCACGACCCTTTAATACAGTTCCTCATGTTGTGGTGACCCCCAACCATAAAATTATTTTCGTTGCTACTTCGTATCTGTAATTTTGCTACTGTGATGAATCGTAATGTAAATATCTGATATGCAGGATGTATTTTCATTGTTACAAAGAGGTCGTGACCCACAGGTTGATAACTGCTGCAAGGCCTTCAGAGGAATCATGGCTCAACTGAAACCTGGAATCCACATTTCTAGCCTCTAGAACTGAGAGAGAACAATGTCTGTTGTCTTAAGCCATCCACTTCATTGAACCTGGTTATAGTAGCCATGGGAAACTAATGCTGAATCATGGTTCTGTGGCATTAATGAATTGTGTACTAATGGGCTGGAATTCTCATGAAAACATCAGTACTATTTTACAAAGAGAACCAATAGGCTGAAGCTATTTTGAAGAAGCTGGTATAAGGTTTTTAAAATGTCCCAACAACCCAATGGTATTCTTACAAAGGCTGGCGTGTCAATGTTTAAGGTCAAGGTCAACCACTTCAGTTTGGTTAATGTGGGTCTCTGCCTGTTATTCTGTATGACTCTTGCGGAAATCTTGCTGCGTTTGGTTTTTAAAGGGCTTCGGTTACATACTCACCCATGAAGCTTACCTGGGCCATATCATCTAAACAGTTGAAAATGTACTTTCTTGCTTCTTTTGACTTAATCCCCGTCTCTGCTTCATGGTCATCTGGTGTCTGTCAAGATAGGCAAAGCTGATTGATAACGCGACTTATCTCCTAGCCACTGGGACTCAAACTCTCCAGTTTCTGCTTCTCGAAGAGGTTTCTTTTCCACTGCTCAGACAGGGAGACTTGATTCTTCTTAAAGTGACCCACACACTCATTCCTTTCTGGATTAACTCATCCCTCCTCCTACCTGTGAACACCTGTCGGAGGCTTACTTGTATGGCGCACTCTAGGATGAGTCAGGTGTGCCACACCCCTATAGCCTTCGTTGAGCTTGCAGGATAAGGTAAGATTCCATATCCTGGAGAAGCAGAAGCCCTTTTTCACGCGTTTTAAAATTTTATTTAACAAGCTCTTATCCACATGCCTCTTGCCAAGCGTGCCAGGCACTGTTCTAAAGCACACTTTCTTGTTTAATACTCTTTGCAGCCACATTAGGCAGGACAATCACTATCTCCATTTTCCAAATGGGGAAAGAGGAATAGAAAGCTTAAGGCATGTGCCAAGGTTGCAATAGGTGGCTGGTGGGTCTGGAGTTTGTGTTCTGTGCTGCTCGCCAGCTGGGGTTGAGACACCGACACGCATTTTTCCCACTGGCTTGGGAAACTGCTGTTTCCAATTGCTGTGGGGTTTTAGACTCATCCTCGGATCAGAGGTAATTAATCCTCAAAACCGCACTCAAGGACAGCATACCTGGTTTTAAATCCTGCAAACAACTGGATGTGTAGTACTGAGGTGCTTTAGTACCACACAGAGGTGAACTCTACCTCCAGCCTGGCCTTCCTCCACCCAAGGACTCTTTTTACTGGACCTGACCTTGACACTCACCCTCACAATCGCCAAATGCCAGGCCTCCCGTCACTAGCCTGAAAGTGCGTGGTTAGCTCTCAAATCTCCTTTTTCAATCTTTTATGACTACTGGCCACATGTTATCATTAAAACCATATTAGAATTTGGTTGTGCTTTCTGTCAAAAACAACCCCCCCCATATCCACCCACCTTCCTGCAGAAAAAGAAACACTTAAAATGAATATAAAGCCTATTTAAGACTTTATTTAGTTTCTTTTTACCAGAAAAAATACAGTAATTTTAATTACTAGGCACAGATCAAAGTGAAAGTGAAATACGTTTCTGTTAAAGTAACACCCCCACCTGCCCCTCCCAGGGTTGGAGGTGGGCAGTACCACCTACAGCCTGTGCACACCAGACCCTCCCCAGGCCCTTTGGGCACTCCTGTTACTTAGGCAGCTTCCTTTGCCTAGAAAACTCTCCCCCACTTCTCTACAGAGCAAAGACCCTCTTCATTCTTGAGGGCACAGCATAAATGCTCTGCTACAGGCTGTGTTGAGGGCTGCGTCCCCTTGGCTCCCACATTCTTTTTCTACCAGGAACAGGGCACTTATCATGGTGGGCTAGAGCTTGCGGTGGCCCAATCTCCCTCTGGACTGTGAGTTCTCAAGAGCAGAGTGGGGTTCATTTCTCTCTCTAGCACAAATGAGACAGCCATTGAGGCTTATTGGATTAAATTCTGGGAGTTCAGCAATCATAACTTGGGACTGGAGTGTCAAAGGCGGCAGGAGGCCAAGGAAAAGAGGTGCTTTTGAATATTCAGACACACCATGTATTAACCACAGCCCCTGCCCCCACTGTGCTGACTGAATCAAAGGGTCCCCACTAACAGGTCTGTGCCCCTCTTCCCTGGGTGTTGGGCCACGGGCAGGTAACAGAGGGGACGCTCTCCTACCTTCAGCCTCCACAAAGGATATGGCGAGTCTGTGTCACGGTTGAAAAACCTAGTTGTCTTTGTCCCTGCGCTTAATAAATATTCAGCTGGCAAACCTTGTGTTTGTGAAATATACCGAATCTGCAAGAAAAGATGAGAATGAGGTCAGGCCTTTTCCTGTCAGCATACATATGGTATACTAATGGCTCTAGTGGCTTTGAGAACAATGAAAATGTCAATTTTATGGGGAAAGAAAGGAGAGAAAAGAAAACGGGGAAAGGAAAAGGAATAAAGGAAAAATAGCAATGTTAAGGGATGCGAGGTTGGGAAGACAACATAACACCCAAAATCCCATCCCTGTGTCATGATATAAATGAAATGCTCATCCAGGGCCTTCTCCAGACGAAGAGTGAGGACGTGCGAATACCTGTGCTATCTGCACCCACCTGGTCATACTCGGAAGCTCCGGGATATAGCGGCCAGCCCAAGAACAGCTCTGCGATGACACAGCCCAGGGACCACATATCAATGGCCTCACAGAAGGGTAAACCGAGGATGATCTCAGGGGCCCTGAAAAGGAAGCGCAGGAGCAACTGTTAGCCATCTAGAAACGCGGGAGCTATTTCTCTGTGAATTCTGTCTTTCAAACCTGGGCTGCCATCCCTGACTGTCCTGTGAATGGCAGGTGGTGCTGGGCGGGGTGTTCCCAGCAGCAGAGGACCTGGTCAGATGGCTGGCTGAGAGGAGGCAGATCTGCCCCTTTAGCGCAGCCCCTCAGGGAACCGCACCCGCTGCCTTCATTGCCATCGCACCCCAACTGAATGAGCCAACAACCACTTTAGGGAGACTCTAAAGTTACCTCTTGTAGCTGAAAATCCGGGAAACTAATCTATAGTAATGCCTGGTTTTTACAAAGGAATTCTGAAATATAAGTATTCTGTTTTCTTTTATCTGTTAATTGATCGATCGATAGATTGACGGACTGACAGGGTCTTACTGTACTTCCCAGGCTGGAGTGCGATGGCTATTCACGGGCACAGTCACAGCACCCAGCGGCATTGACTCCTGCGTTGATATATCCTCCTGCCTCAGCCCCCCAGTCAGCTGGCCGCACCCAGTTCCAGGTATCCCATTCTCAGGACTATGTAAAACAAGCTTCCCCCACCCAAAAGCATGGGATTACCAAGTCTGTTTATGGCAATAATCACTTTCTTAGGAATCTGCATCACACTTTCCCGAGGAACACTGCTATTTTTTCCCCATTAGCTTCTGAAAAGTTAATCTCCTTGAGAGTTATCTAATATTACGATTGCAGAACCCTGTTCACGAACACAGTCTGAGTAGCAGCCAGAATCCCTTATACAGTCCACGAACAATCTGTTCCTGACTGTCGGAGGGACGTCCTTTCATAATGACAGACGAATTTACATGCTGGAGGTTCTGAACGAAATCACCAAATGCAAAGGGAAAATTTCATAAGCAGCTGGCGATCAAAACCAGAGGGACCACCACACAGTACATCTTCGTCTGAGACATTTTTCTTTTTTTTGTCACGATTAGGTAGAGGTATGTTTTGGAGAAATCAGGCTCAAGGTTTGAGATATGAACACAGCTCATGTTTTTAAAGAATGTGGCCCGAGGCACTCTGCTGATAATGAAATGCATTAGCCTGACTTTTGTTTTCTCTATAAATTTTCCACTTGACTAAGCAGTGCTGGAAAGGCTACTTTCCCACCCTTTCTGCAGTGGGAGTGGGGATGAAGGGAGCCGAGGAGACCCCCCTCTCTCTCCTCCTCAGTTATCTTTCTCCCACCCAGCATGAGGCAGGGAGGAAGGTGCCAAGCAGAAATGCTTCCATTGGTCTGGAATCTTCTGGCCGTAATTTTCCTCACTTAAAAAGCGTACCCCCCTCTTTTCCCCCTTTAAATTTGTTCCCATTTGCTCACATTTTTTCTTTTTCTTTTTTTTTTTTTAGAGACAGAGTCTCATTTTGTTGCCCTTGGTAGAGTGCTGTGGAGTCATAGCTCACAGCAACCTCCAGCTCTTGGGCTTAGGCGATTCTCTTGCCTCAGCCTCCCAAGTAGCTGGGACTATAGGCGCCAACCAAAAGGTCTGGCTATTTTTTGTTGCAGTTTGGCCAAGGCCGGGTTTGAACCCGCTGCCCTTGGTGTATGAGGCTGGCGCCCTACCCACTGAGCCACAGGCGCCGCCCACATTTTTCTTCTATATAATAGTTTTGGGAAGAAAACCCAAACCCAAATCTGTTTTGTTACAAAATTTTGAGTTTTTAGTATGCAGTAAAATGGAGTTTATTCCCTTCCTCAGAGCTGGAGACTGGGCCCCACTCTGGGTGCTTGTACACACAGACCACTGCTATTGGTCTGGTCAGTAAGAGGGAGTGACAGCCCGGGTGCCACCAAAAGGCCTTCTGCCGTCTCTGTCCCTGCTCGGCATCTGCAGCTGCCCGCGCTCTGCCTGGCATGTTACCCCCTCTGGCCTTTGTCCCCTTGGGTCCTCACTGCTGAGCTCTGGTATGACGTCAGGGGCTGCCCTCACCCTTACACCCTGACAAGCTGGGGGAGCCTGGGGTAGCTCAGTGCGTCCTGCTGCCCCTCCTGCTTCCTGCACCCCCACCGCATTTCCGCTCCTGCACACCAGGGCTTCCAGGTTCACTTATCCTTGGTGACTGATGAGATTATCGCCAGATCCCCTCCAGCAGCGCCTTTAGAGATCATTTGGGTTTACCTAAAAAAAAGCTGCATCTCTTAAAAAAGAAGAGAATATCTGAAAGAGCATTACAAAGGGGATGATGGTGTCAAAACCTGCTGCTCTTTCCACGCTCCCTGCTCTAGAGCTGAGTGCTCACCTGCCTCCTCACACATGGATTCAGGCTCTTCCCAGAAGAGTTTGCTGCGGGGCGGCCTTCCTTCCTGTCACCTGGGCTCTGTCCTGTCACAGCCGTGAGGCATGGATGTTTGATACTCCAATCTCCAGGCTGGGATTCAGAAACAGGCTGGTCCTCTCCAGTGGGACTTCTCTGGACCTGACCGTGGGTCTGCCCTCCCTGTCAGCTGGTCACCTGGTTCTCATGGCCCCCAAGAAGGCGGTTTCCAATAGTTTCTGTTCCCTGGTGGTGGACCAAGCAGACGCTAACAACTAAGACAGCCACATCAGAGCACTTCAGTGATGTTCTTTGGTAAGAAACACAGACATGGATTTCAACAACCGATATTATGGGAACAAGGCCTTGCTCTTAGTCCACCAAGAAAATGAACGTGCAGCCATTGGCGGGACCGTGATCCATGCAGAGTATTCTTCCCGCTGTGACCAGAAAGGACAGATGTACCTGACTAGGGGGCCGAGAGACAGGGGAGCACAGTCCTGTCTGCTGCAGGTCTCCAGTGCTGGGCAGCAACGCAAAGCACGCAGGGCAACTCGAGTCGAATACAAAATGCGTGCAACATAAACACAGACGCGAAAATGCGGCTGACACAGCACACGTGCTCTCGTGGCTCCCACTTTAGAAAACATGGCGGAACACAAGGACAAAACAGACCCCTCCCACAAGAACAAACCCCCAGACCAAACCACAAACCTCTCCCAGTTCCTTCACCCCTCTGCAGCTGCTGTCCTATTTCTCCGCTCCCCTTCAAAGCCCACTCTCCCCGAAAGGAGTCTCCTCCTGCGGTTCCGCCTTGTCCCCTTTGTTCTCAGCCTCCTCTAACTGGGCCTGGACCCGCTGCTCCGTGAAGCACCATATTGTCAAGATCAGCTGTGATCTCCGCGTCGTCACATCTGTTGGAAAGCTTCTCAGCTCTGACCTGAGAGCTGCGTCTCTTTCACACGGCTGACCAAAATACTTATTCCAAAATACTTATTCTCAGCTTTCGAGATGCCTCCCTCTCCCCAGATCCGTCCCGCCTCTCTGCTTGTGTCTCCTTTGCTGGCTTGTCCTTCTCTGTCTAACCAACATGTGTTGGCAGAGTCCTCGGCCTCTTCCTCGTCTTCCTTTCTATCCTTGTTCTGGGTAACTGTTGTGAGTTGAATCGCGTCCCCTAAAGAGATATGTTGAAGTCCTAATCCCAGGCATCTCAGAATGTGACCTACTTGGGAGCTCCCAAGTTGCGGATGTAATTAGTTAAGGTGAGGCCACACTGGAGCTGGTGGGCCCTAATACAGTGTCCTTATAAGAAGGGGGGCGGAGACTGGAATCATGCTGTGGCAGCCAGGGAACGCCTGGAGCCACAGGAAGCTGGGAGAGACAAGGGAGGATCCGCCCCAGGAGTCTGCAGAGGGAGCAGGACCCTGCTGACACCTTGATTTTGAACTTCTGGCCCCCAGAACAGTGAGAAAACAGTTGCTTGTTTTGAGCTGCACACTATACGGCACTTGCTACGGCAGCCCCAGGAGACGGGCACGGTGACCTCGCCCGCTCCCCCAGGGTGACGGTCCACTAGCATGTCCCGATCTCCTTCCTAGACTCTTCCTTTCAGCTGCGGGTTTGTCCCTGACGGCCTGAATATCCCATAGTCGCCTCACACTTCGTACATCTACAGGGGACTCTTCTCTGTCCCTCCTGCCCCAAACATACTCCCCTTGCTCTCCCCCTCATTTCACTGGATGGACTTACCAGCTTCGTAACCAGAGGTCTGGGAACGACCACCATAGCCTCTCTCTCCTTCACCCCACCATCCAGTCCCTCAGTACGGACAGGTCCAGAGTCGATCCCAAGCTGGACCCTGATTCTCCCCCTCTGCTGTCACTGCTCTGGCCACGCCTGTGTCACGTGGAGTATCCTCTCCAGGCTTTCTTTCCACTTGTCTTTCCCCCCTCCAAGGCAGCCACAGTGACCAGATCATCCCCACCCCTTCCCATAGGCCTGCAGAGGTTCCCCGCTGCACTCAGAATGAGATCTCAGCCCCCTCCACGGCCTGTGGGAAGTCCACCATCGGGACCCTGCCCGCCTCCCCACTGTCATCTTCAACCACTTCTGACTCAATAGCTCCAGTCCCATTAGTTTCCCTTCAATTTCTAGAACACCCCGAGCTCCTTCTGGACTTCACCTGGCGGTGCTGCTCTCCCTCCTGGCTCTCAGAGGGCGGCCCCTCCTCGTCCTTCACATCTCAGCTTCACTGTCAGCGCTGCAGACGGGCTCCCTTACACCACTCAGTCTCCACCCACAGTGCTGTAAGTGTCACTTCACAGCATTTTCCTAATAACCTGCTCACTGTCCCCTCTACCAAGCCCATGAGGGCAGCACAGTGCCTGGCACTCAACACAAACCTTTACTAACTTAAGAAAATGCTAAATCTGTGATTCAGTCTGAAAGTTCTAGGGCAGCACAGACAAAGGAGAACAGAAGGATGACTTTTCATGGAGGAATCAGGGCTGGGGCGCAAGGAGGCTGGGTTTAGCCCAAAGATGAGCAGAAGCAGCAGCAAGTATTCTGGCCACACCCACCTGTGCAGGACGCCCCGCAGGGTGGATGGGAGAGGGGAGAGTCGGGAAAGTCAGGGACACCTGCCTGCAGGTGGCTCACAGAAGAATGACAGCAAAATATCACAGAGGTATGCTGGGGGTAGAAGAGGCACCAGGGTCATGTGGGGTTAGGGCCTGGGACCTCAGGAATTTAGTCCAAGCATCTCACGTATGGCCATGGTCATCCCACCTTCTAGACCAGTGATTTTCAACCGGTGTGCCACGAGAGGATCTTAGGTGTGCTGAGAAAAATTTTATTTTTATTTTATTGTCTTTATTATTAAATCATAGCTGTGTACAATAGCACACTCAAGGGGTACAGTGTGCTGGTTTCATATACAATCTTAACTATTTTCATCAAACTGATTACCATAGCCTTCCTGGCATTTTCTCAGTTATTATATGAAGACATTTGTATTCTGCATTTAGTAAGGTTCGCCTGTACC
>CAUYRH010179322.1:0-12013 GCA_963574655.1 Perodicticus potto
GCGCCTGTAGTCCCAGCTACTCGGGAGGCGGAGGCAGGAGACTCGCTTGAGCCCAGGAATTGGAGGTTGCTGTGAGCTGTGATGCCAGGGCACTCTATCCAGGGTGACAGCTTGAGGCTCTGTCTCAAAAAAAAAAAAAAAAAAAAACAAGCATGGTAACACATGGAAAAGAATAAAAAAGTGGCCCAAGAAAAATTGTGCTCTGAGGAGAAAGTACTTTAAGATGAAAGGGGACTTCCTCAGAGTGAAGAGCCCCCCTGAAGAGGTGACTTCTGAGGTCAGAGCTGAAGGACGAGTAGGAATGTATGGAGAGAGGGGAGGCTGCTTCCACTTCAGGAGACACCCAGAGTCTCTGAGAAGCCCCTGGAGGTTCCCCAGCCCAGAGTATCCCTCAGGGTCTCAACAAACTCTGCCCAAGAGACAACACCACTTCCTCTTCCTCTGAATGTCACTGCTGAAAGGAGTGAACAAGGATAGAGGAAAACAAACTGGGGGAATTTGAAAGCAGCCATTATTTCAGGTGCTCAAAAGTTGATAGTAAGTCTGCGGACTATAGCACAACTTGGGAGGGAACTTTTTAAAATAGATGACCCGGCTGGCTCTGCTGTGGTTCATACGTGCAAGTGTTGTGGGGCCCGAGAGCTGGTGTTACAGGGTGAAGAGCACAACATTGGCTAATTCTGAAAAGTACAACGTGCATTGTTGGGTTCCTGGAGGTCGAGAGATGGTCGTGAAGGAAGGGCCCCCATTTCTCATTTTGAGCCTCCTTGAGTCTGGGAGCCCTCTGAGAGCAGCAGGGCAGCTTTCCTCAGCAGCCGGCCTCCGTGAGCACTCCTGGCTGCAGACCTCCCCGTGTGCGGGGTCCCTGCCATGCGCACAGCCTCACGCAAGCCCCTCTCTCACTCGATTTCTTCTCCAGCTCTTCCTCCTCGGCTTGCTCTTGCCACAGCCTCTCCTTCCATTCCAGAAGACATGAACTTTGACCTTGGGGCTGGGGGCAGAGCAGGGCTGAAGGAAGAGAAGTTGAGGCGTGTTGTGTAAACACTGTGGGTCTGACCAGTCTAATCCTTTGCTACCTGTAGGGACAGGTGGACGCAGATGCCTGCTGGCAGGAGAGATGGAGCTTTCTCCAGGGTATGGGCTATGCCATAGGCAGACAGTCTTTGAAGCTGCAGGAGGAGGTGAGAGCAGCTTCCTCGCAAGGTATATTATATAGGAGTTTCCCCTCACAAGGTCTGATTTGCTTAAGAGTATCCTTAGTGATTTCTGGGCTCACACTTAGCTGGCTCTCTGGGGAGAGTCATTATCACCAATCTGTAGTTAAAATAAGCAATTTTTTTTTTAAAGAACTCTGCTTTTGAAGTTTTTCTGAGATGCTAGTCTGAAGCGGGTATCTTCACCAGCTGTCTTTGAATAATATGTTGTTATATCCTAGTCTATAATCTTGTACTAATGTCTGAGAAAATAAAAAAGGAAAAAAAGAATATTCTCGCTTTGTTCAGTTCAGAAAGGGGAGGTAAACAGCAGTTCGAGAGGTTGTGTGGACAAGACTGTGCTGAGCTTGCGTCTGGGACGGTGACCAGACACAGGAAAGGAGAAGCGAAAGGTATTTTTAGCACATCAGGACTGCTATGAAACATGGATTTGTCCATCTCCCCTCATCCCGGCAGGCACTTTCACTGTAATTCAGAGTGGGGATGTCTTGTTTCTCCATTATGCTGGTGAGTGGCTGCTCTGAAGGAGTAGCTGTGAAAGCCAGGTCTGTGGGCATGGTGGCCAACGCCCTGCCATCTAGCCTGTGAGTGTGGGATACAACCAGGCAAGGCCTCCAGGAGGGCTTCTGGGTCTCACCATGGCAGGAGGCATGGTTTGCCCCATCTTGGCTGGTCTCCAATCCCTTTTCCTTTGTTGGAATGATTCCAGCATGCCTCGTCATTCCCATGCCAAAACCGTGTGACCTCCACAGTTAGCTTCTCATACTTTTTGGTGTACCACCTTAAACCACTCCCGGTGTTATTAAAACCTTCAGGGGGTAAATCAAGTACAACTTAAGCAGAGTGATAAAAGAAAGGGATCTTCTGGCATCTCGAAAGTCAAAGGGCTTATGTATGTGAACAAGAAAAGTATAAATGAATTTCCATCCAAGAGTTTCACCCTCCTTTTTAAACTTTTGCTTGGTGGTTAGCTCATCTGTCTCGCCCGGCCCCCAGAGTGGGCTGTACTCACAAGAGCTTGGGGGACTCCACATGTGGCACACGAGAAGTGCTGGAGAGGCACCAGGAGGCCAGGGGCTCGTCTGCTCCACCTGCCCCCAGTAAGTACTTGTGATCTGAGGCAGGGCACTGGACCCCTCTCACTTCATGGATGAGCCGAGACAGTGTGTAGCATACAAGCTCTGCAGTCAGACTGCCTCGGCCTGAATCCTGGGTCTGCCACTTGCCAGCAGTGCGACTCTGGGCACATTAAAATTACTGTGTATATGCCTGCGTTTCATCCTGTGTAAAATGGGAATGATTATAGAACTCTCTTCAAAGGACGGTTGTGAGGACTGAAATGCCTGCAGGGAGATTTGTCTCTGCAGGGGTAAATCACAGGCCCCATTCCAGGTGAGGGAGTCTCTTGCTCTTTCCCCTGCCTCTCCGCCCGTGTGGCTGACATCTTTATAGTCAGCCGGTCAGAGGGAAAAGAAGGGCCAAGGAAGCCAGAGGACTGGGGCCTCACTGAGCCTTTTGCCTGTGTGGAGGTGGGGTCCTGTGCCTGCGTCCTTCCCTGTGGCCTTTGCCTCACCAAAAAAATGGGCACTCTCAGCCCCCTCCCCTGGAGAGCACATGAGCCTGCACTTCTCTCCAGCAGCCAAGCAGCTCATGTCCAGTGAGGGAGACCAGGGGCTGCCCTGCAGGCTTGGTTGGCCCTGGCAGCATTTACAGGTTTTCCTGCTTCTAAGCGTCAGGGTCGTGGGAGCCAAGCTCTTCATGATCTGGTTTTCCTTGGTGATAACTCTCTTCTTTTCATTCTCAACCTGTATTATTTCAAACTGTCAACACTTGGAGGGCTCAGCAGGCCACCCTTAAAATAACCCAGTGGGAATTAGGAACACTAGCTTTTATGCTTTTCTCTCCAAATCAACTGATTTTTCTTTGCTTCTGCAGAGGTGTCCAGTGGGAGATAGACATGTTTATGGGACAATCTTAGCTTGTGTCTCCCTTGTGGGATGTTAGTGGTTCTGCCCTCTGTGCTGGTGAACCCCGCGTCCCGGAAATTTGGATGGGTCCAGTTTCCAGTGGAAGGGCTGTGTGCTGCTGCCCCCTTGTGGCCAGCGCCAGCAGTGTGTGTGAAACTTCGCTTGAGCTCTGAAATACATTCGTTTTTTTACAAGGTCTTTTAACAAAGACCTCGTTCCATTAACTCTCTCGCCATACCATTCCAGGTCCAGGCCTTGGGATTTCTCTTTTGGCATCTCTCTAATCTACGCTTTTCTCTTTAATTGCCTCCAGAGTCACAGCCTTCCAGTAAGCTCTTACACTGTATCTCCAGGCTGATCCTCCTAAAACACAGATCTGATTGGTTTTCCTCACTTGAAGCCGTTCCATGCTCATTTTCCAGATTCAGGCTCATCCCTCAGGAAGTCCCGACATGGGCTTCTCTGCCCAGCTGTCTGTGCAGTGCTCTTCCTCTTCCTCCTGTTCACCTGGCTGACACCTGCTCATGGGAGGAATTCATCTCAGATTTCACCTCCTGAATTCTGGACCTCCTCCTGCATCGTATTATTATATTAGCTTCTCTCTCACCCATTCCTGGTTTGCTTCCTTCACTATGCCTCAGATCCTTTTTTTGGAAGAAAAAGAAAGAAATGGAAGACTGAATGGCCAGAAGTGAGAGAGGGAGGGAAGGAGGAAATTTAACACGCTGCATTATAACCAGATACTTATCTTCCTCTCCCATAAGCCACAAGCGACTTGCGAATAGAGGCTGTCTTTTATCTCCATACCCACTGTGTATTACCACAGTGCCTGGCATATAACTGTTGCTCATTGATTATTAGAGGAATAAAGGGAGAGAGAATAAAAAAGAGGCAAAGAACCAAATCACCAAGGCAATCTTAAGTATGACAGAGCTCGGGAAAAGAGCTAAGTGAAGCTCAAGGGGGCCCCGAGGAAAAGTGCTGCACAAGAGTGGTGGAGAAGCTCTCCCTGCCCCATGGCGTCCCTCACCCTCTGTCCTGCCACAGCAACCTTCTTCATCCAGCCTACTGCCAAACTTGTCTTTCGTAAAGCATGGCTTCAATCATCATTTCCTTACCAAGACTATTCTACAAAAGAATTCCAAATTCTACCAGTCCAGGGCCGCCACAGCAGGACCCCAACTCACCTATATTTTGTGTCACTCTAGATTTGCTACATTTTAGGACTCAGTATTTGCTGATGAAATTAATTACTTACCTAACAGACAGCATGGCAAAGCACACCCTAAAATTCCAATTTAAAAACTCTTTTTATTGAGGCTCAGCGCCTGTAGCACAGTGGTCATGCCACCAGCCACATACTTTGAGGCTGGTGGGTTCGAACCCGGACAGGGCCAGCTAAACAACAACAACCGCAACAAAAAATAGCTGGGTGTTGTGGTGGGTGCCCATAGTCCCAGCTACCGGGTAGGCTGAGGCAAGAGAATCGCTTAAGCCCAAGAGTTGGAGGTTGCTGTGAGCTGTAACGCCACGGCACTCTACCGAGGGTGACATAATGAGACACCGTCTCAAAAAAACAAACAACTCTTTCATTGATTTTGTCTGAGTATAAGGCACTGTGCTGGTCATTATGGGAGCCATCAAAGAAGAAAGTCATGTTCTGTGCCTGCAAGGAACTGATAGCCCAGCTGGGGAGATGACAAGAATGCAGGAGACATTAAGGAAGAGACAGCAGAAATGCACATGTCACGAGGCAGTGTGTGATTAATTTCCAAATAAATGACTCAAGAATGTGGTGGTGATTAAACAAGATAAAGTATGCGACAGTGCCTCTCCCCTACAAAACTCCCCCGTTCCAGAGTGGTCCTGCAGTCTGCCTCTCTCCTTTGCTCAGGATGTAACTCTTGTCATGCTTAATGAGTGGTAAGGTTCAACTTGTCTGCAAAGTCCTTCAGGATATGGCCCAGGTTCATCTCCCCAGCCTCATGGGACCCCCATCCTGGCAGCCCAAGCTGCAGAGATGCTGAGAAGAGTGCACTGTGGTTTAGCATACGCTCTCCTGAAAGTCATTCCTCCCTGTCTGCCATTTGTGTTTAACCTGTTCTTCCTTTAAAACTCAGCTGTTCCTGGCTTGGCGCCTGTGGCTCAAGGGGGGCTCGGCGCCTGTGGCTCAAGGGGCTCAGGCACCAGCCATGTACATCTGAGCTGGCGGGTTCGAATCCAGCCCGGGCCCACCAAACGACAATGAGACAGGTGCAACCTAAAAATGGCCGGGCGTTGTGGCGGGCACCTGTAGTCCCAGCTACTTGGGAGGCAGAGGCAGGAGACTCGCTTGAGCCCAGGAATTTGAGCTTGCTGTGAGCTGTGATGCTACAGCACTCTATCCAGGGTGACAGCTTGAGGCTCTATCTCAAAAAAAAAAAAAAACAAAAAAAAAAACTCAACTGTTCCTTTAAATTTCAACCTAGAGTTCCTCAGCGAAGGCTTCCCTGACACTGCAGGCACAATTAGCCTCTTGCCTCTGTCAGCCTCTCCCCTCCCTTGTCACATACAGGCTCATGGCATACTCGGAGAGGCTCTGCTCAGGTGGATGTGTCTTCTGTGTGCCTGCGACCCTCTGCCACAGGGACTATGCCCTTGTCCTTCATAATCCAGCCACTGACACAGTATCTGACACGTATGTAGGATGTGTCTTGTGTTTGTCATTGACAGAAAGCACTTGACACATTATAAGCACAGTAAACATCTGTTGACTTTAAATTGTTAAGACTCAAGCTCTGTGAGTTCGGAAGAGGGTGATGTGCCAGAATTGGCCTGGGAGGTTTTGTAGAACTAGTAGGAATTCCTGGAATTGGAAGATGATGGTTTTGCCCATAAGAAGCAGGTCACGTAACACAAAGTCCAGGTGGAATAGCGCAGTGTCTGTGACTCTCCAGTGACTCAGCCATCCTCTCTGAACAGGCCAAGGGAGAGAAGAGCCTGCAGAGTCCTGGCAGTGAAAGCCAGCGACTTTACTGGGAGGCAGGTGATTTAGCGGGAGGAATGCTTTATCTAAAGGAAGGAGGAAGAATGCCCTGAAGGTGGGTTGTATTTTCTGGTAGAAAGGCCTCCAAAGCACTTGGTTACTTGTGAGCATTGGCACCACTTATTACCTCAGAAAGCCGTGCTGACTGATGAGAGTGGTGTTTTAGAAAGCTTATCCAGGGTCATCGCTTTCCTCTCAGAAGAGGCAGATGGACTGTGGCCCTGCCTTCACTGTTCACCTTGGTTTCCTCCCTGTGGCTTTGTGGCTCACATGGTGAACCAACAAGCCTCGGATCTGGGGGTGAGGCCTCTCTGCTCTTGAATGCCTTACCTTCAAGGGCTAGATCTTTCCTTTTATAAACAAAGGCTTTCCTTCTGGCACTGCCCTTGACTTGGCTGTAAGCTGTTCTCTGATCCCTTGAGTCCCTCTGCCCTCGTGACTGGTAATGACCCGGAAGGCGGTGACACCCACGCAACAGGTGGTCCTCCAGGGCTGAGTCACTGCCCTGGGAACAGTGCCCTGATAATGCCGTCCCGGGCAAACCGGGATGGGGCAGGGGTGAGGGAGCTGCTCCACCTGGCCGCTTCACTGTTACGGGGCTCTCTCAGTGTGACAGCATAAGGGAAAGACAGATTTGGGGCAAAGCACAAAAAAGTTTTACCTGCGATTGTAGCTAAAGTCCCCGCTTGACCATTGTAATTTCAGCGCACCAAAATTGTCCATTTACAGATACCTTTAAAAGTGGAAGTGAAGGAAATTTTAAAATGATGTTTTAAAATTCTGTCTGACCCTGTAAATGAAGAGAGCTTAAGGAATAATATGACGTGGAAACGTATCTAAGCCATTGGTGTTATTGGAAATGAGCATTTAGGCTTTGGGTGATTTTTCGCACTATAATGATTGTTGTAAAAAGTTATAATACTATCTGTTCATTCCTAGAGAAGAGAAAAGCATACTGTTACTTTTGAAAATAGTTGGGGTTTTTTTGTAAATATGTCTGGCTTATTCATGATACCAGTGAACAGAGATGGCCTCAGTCTATAAAAGAAGCAAGTTAATCATATCTCTCCTTGTCTGGGAAAATGAGCCTTTTTATCAAGTAGCAAAAGATGGGAAATCTGGCTACCGGGTCATTTCAGCTGATCAGGATTTTCCAAACAACAAAAAACTCTGTATGTTTTCACAATTGAATAATAACTCTTAGGAAATGCTACCAGCTTACTCAGTTCTTCTAAGGAGCAGTCTGGTGACAATCAGTCCATTGCCTGAGTGCAGCGTTACACTCAGTTAGCTTTGCTGTGGGAGCTTTCAAAATTGGAGAAAGTAGTGCTATGTCTCTTAACTTTCCACGTGCGGCATTTTTTAACTTAGAAAAAGACTTTAAGTTTTTGTTATTACACATTATATACCCAGTGTCCCCAAGGACATTTCTTTGAGTAGCTTCTTTGAGCTCTGGGTGTAGGTACACTGGGGCTAGCCACAGTCCCTCCCTGGGACTTGTCAGCAAGCCCATCAAACCCTACTCCTCAGTTGCCAGCTACGTTGTCACCTGTGACCTGGAAGTCAGGATTCACTCTTTATATTTGTTTATTTTGCATGAGTTATTCAACGTATCAAATTGGCCATGAAAAATTTTGGATGGCCACAAAGTTTCTTAGTTTTTCTATGGGAGAAAAATTTAGGTAAATTCTACTAGAAAACAGGGTTCCAACAGCCTTTACGATTCCTGTTAATAAAAGCTGAATCAAAACACATTAGATACTAGAGTGGCGTAAGTGAAGACTATGCCACTACACCACAGGCAGCATTCAAGTGTCCATTCCAGTCAAAAGAATCTCTGGAGATTGGGGGGTAGAGGACTTTATGCTCTACCTGCGTGGGGCTGGGAAAACTAACCTGCTTTGGATAGAGGTTGTAAAAAAGCTGATCTTGTTGGCCATACTGGAAAGATTAATGAGCGTTTAAGACAATTAAATATCCCTAGCCTTTATCAAAGCTGTGTTAATAGTACAAATGTGGCAGCATTAAACACTGGAGCCATTAGAAGGTACGTGGGAAGTATTCAGGCGCTGATGAGTTAATAAAAAGACAGAGAGACATCCAGTCAGCAGTTCCCGCTGGGCGCTGGTTTGTTTATCCTGCCTTTCTGAAGTCAGAGCCAACATTCTTAATGGTTTTGAGTGATTCAGAATGTTTCTCTTTTGGCAGGGCCAATTTCCACACATGGACTTTATGACTAAAACCCCTTAGGTGAGGTCCAAAGCAGAAAGCAGGCTTACACTTAATGTCATATTTTAGAATCGTTAGAGCAAAAGGGAAACTATCAAATACAGCTTGCTTATTTCAGACATGAAGAAATGGAACCAGGGAGGCATTGGTCGGCCAGAGGTCACAGGGCTGCAGGAGAGGCCAGACCGAGCCAGATCTCTGGGTCTGGAGCCAGGACTCTTTCCTGGGCACCACACAGTGCCCGGTCCAAACCTCTGGGGAGGTGCCAGCATGTCCTCGGCTTCCCACTGAAACAGGCAGCTTGCCCTTTGAGGATTGCTTAGAAAACGACTTAAGTCAGAAAGGAGAACCTCGTTTTTACAAAATGAAACAAATCAGTTATTTGCCATAGGCTGCATTTTCAAAACATCCTTTGTCAGTGTGTTTTAAATTCGTTAGCTGCTGGACAGAAGCAAGAATCATACCTATATGCCAGAATGAGAGGTTTGATACACCTCTTTTTTTCTTTCTTTCTTTTCTTGGATGAGAATTCACTTATGCCACTCTGGTACCTAATAAAACAAACTCTGAATCCTTACCACAGGAGAAAGAATTGAGCAATGTTCTAAGAACATGTTGTACTCTTTGGGGCAGTGAGTAAATGCAATATTTAGAAGATGCTCTAGAAGCTTGAAAGTGCCCCTTGGGAACAGAGGGAGAAACGGCAGAAAGAACTAGTAGAGAAACTGGCGGCGCCCCTGGCTCAGTGGGTAGGGTGCTGGCCACATACACCAAGGGTGGCGGGTTCAAACCCGGCCCCTGCCAGCTAAAACAACAATGGCAACTGCAACAACAACAACAAAAATAGCCAGGTGTTGTAGCGGGCACCTGTAATCCCAGCTACTCGGGAGGCTAAAGCAAGAGAATCGCTTAAGCCCAAGAGTTTGAGGTTGCTGTGAGCTGTGACAGCACAGCACTCTACTGAGGATGATAAAGTGACACTCTGTCTCAAAAAAAAAAAAATTAAAAAAAGAAACTGGATCAACTCGAGAAGGAGGAAGAGCCGTTGACCCACACCTTTCTGCTTGTCGGAGGACTAGCGGGAACTCCCCAGGAGAAGACTTTTCTCTTCCTAAGCCAGGGGATGAGCCAGTCCACCCCTGCTATGCCACTGCTGAGAGCCAGACACCAGCCATGTGTGTGGCATCCCCAGAAAAGGGCCTGAGCATGTGCACAGCACCCACCACATGCTGTGCCAGCAACTTCCTTCACACGCGCATGAGACGATGGTGCTGCCTTTATTTGTGTGGGGACAGTAACTGAGCCAAGGGCATAATTTGCCAAAGGAAGCAAAACAAGTCAGAGGAATGGGACTTGCACCCAGATTTCTCTGCCCAGAGAGCCTTGCTGTGGAGTAAAAATCCTATACCTGTTTTTCTACAGGTAGCATTTAAGCGACTGTCATCGCTTTTTAAAAATTTTATTTGAATGGCAAGATTATTACAAAGCGTGTTTCCCCACCCCCCCCAAAATGTGAAGGAATAGGTATAAGTGTCAAGTGAAGCATCTCCAGCCTGATCTTTCAGTAGGAAGAACTGTTCCCTAGTCCTAGAAACAGCGCCGTTTCTCCCATCCACAGTTCACGGAAACAGTGTGCAAAAAAAAATTATCTTGTGTTTAGCTTCTAGCATGATTTTGGAGATAAATAGCAATATTTCTTCCCATCACTTGTACCGCCTTCATTTTTTAGGTAGGCATTTTATTCTAAAAAGAGCTATTAAAGAATCTGGCTGTGTCAGGGTCTCCGGGGTGTCTGGAATGGCTTTTCCTAAGGTCATTCTTCAGAGGAGGTAGAGGTTCTCCCATCAGTAGAGGTGAGATTTTCCTAACAGCAGATCACACAGTAAGTAAATGGAATAGAAAGCAATGTGGGTTGTTTTCTTCTTAACATTGTTACGTTCTCATTGGAGCCAATCTCTCCCTAACCCTCCTCTTGCTGTTTTTCTTGGAGTGGGCAAGAAACAGCCTTCCTACAGGAAGGGAGCAGATGCGGGTAGGGGCCGGGAGTGTGCCTAGGTCCCCTGCCTAACCAGATGCACCCAGTCCTCCCCTCCCTGCCTTCTCTGTTCTCGTGCTGAACTTCCCTGCACTTGCAGTTACGTGGAAAACTCCTGCAGAGTCTTAGCTGCACATGTGGAAGTCACTGCAGTGTTTCGCCTCTGGCGTGAGTGTCCTTCAGGGTCCTGTGACGTCACCGTCCCCCTTGGGTCTTGTAAAGTAGCTGGTTTGGGGAAGGGGACTCACTTTGAGCCAAAGGGCATCTGATAGGATGATGTTTAATCTGTTCTCTGTCTCGAGCGAAAACTGCATTACAGACAAATGGTGCCTCTTCTGTTAGCAAACCCTGTTTATTAAGGTTCCCGAGAAAGGGGACCCCATCCCCTCTGGGACTACACCCTGACTCTGTGTGCTCATACCTCCGTGGAGATGTGGGCCCCCAGAGCCCTGGAACTCCCCTGTCCTGGTGTTGCCCCAGTGTAGCAACAGTTGCTGTCGTCGGGTCTGTGCCCCGTGTCCTGTCATTTGTGTCTCCAGCAGTCTTTCTTCCTGTCTGCTCTTTGTAGACGCTTCTCACCTCCTGCCATGCTGATCCCCGCTGACCGTGTGTGTGTGTGTGTGTGTGTGTGTGTAGAGGATGCAACCCTGGGCGCGCACTCTCACACGCCTTCTGCTAGCCTGTCATCTTGGTCCCTGGAGTCGAACTCCTCAAGGTGGTGGCTTTGCCCATCCCACACAGTCTTCAACCCCCTGCTACCTCAAACACGGTGTTCCTGCTGGAGTTCCCCACCTGCCCAGACTACCCCGATGAACCCAGCTCAGGCCCTGTCCTCCACTGCCTGACCAGTCTCTCAGCCTGCCCCAGGCTCATCCAGTCACGAGTGACACTTGAACACCGTCTTTGTCCCTGTGCGTCAGACTCATTCCACAGTTAGGTGGTAGGTCACATATCCACCTTCTTACGTATTTTTCTGGCAGTGTCTAGCGTAGTGCTGGGCCCTTGGAAGGAATCAGAGGATACTTAGTGGTGGACTTAAGGGGTCTGTCCCTGTAGATGGTGTGGAGTGGCTGTGGTTCTGCTGCCTGCAGCCACCAGTCTCTTCATACGAGATACGGGGTGTCCCTCCCACTAAAGTGGCTCATAGGGACTGGTGCCATCTGTGTTTGGCCCTGCCACACGTGTGGCTTCCATAGACACCCTGTTCCTCTGTCACTGTCCATTTACTAACCCTGGACTTGCTCTCCAGTGCTCTCTCTGGCCCTCTGGGCTCCTGGTGTTGGGTGACTCAGTGACTCACAAGACGGAAACAGGAGGAATAATGTCCTTTTTTTTTTTTTGAGACAGAGCCTCAAGCTGTCACCCTGGGTAGAGTGCAGTGACATCACAGCTCACAGCAACCTCCAATTCCTGGGCTCAAGCAAGTTTCTTGCCTCCGCCTCCTAAGTAGCTGGGACTACAGGTGCCTGCCACAATGCCCAGCCATTTTTTGGTTGCAGCCGTCATTGTTGTTTGGTGGGTCCGGGCTGGATTCGAACCTGCC
>CAUYRH010179325.1:0-12591 GCA_963574655.1 Perodicticus potto
CAACATGTGGACACATAAAAACTAACCATGGTATAAATTGTGGTATTGGTATATCAATGGAATATTATGCAGCCTTAAAGAAAGATGGAGACTTTACCTCTTTCATGTTTACATGAATGGAGCTGGAACATGTTCTTCCAAGCAAAGTATCTCAAGAATGGAAGAAAAAGTATCCAATGTACTCAGCCCTACTATGACACTAATTTATAGCTTTCGTATGAAGGCTATAACCCAATTACAGCACAAGAATTTGGGGAAAGGGGCAAGGGAGGGGAGGGGTGGAGGGAGGGTTATTGGTGGGATCACACCTATGGGGCATCTTAGAAGGGCACAGGTGAAACTTACTAAATACAGAATATAAAGGTCTTAACACAATAACTAAGAAAATGCCATGAAGGCTATGTTAAACAGTTTGATGAAAATATTTCAGATTATATATGAAACCAGCACATTGTACCCCATGATTGCATTAATGTACATAGCTATGATTTAATAATAATTTTTAAAAAACTAACTGTGGTACAGAATGAACTATCCATATAAACGACAACATAGAGGAATCTCAGAATAATTATACTGAGTGAAAGGATCCAGGCAAAATTAGTAGGTACTATCTGATCCTATTTATATAAGATTCTAGAAAATGCAAGAAACCAAGCACAGCAGTGTTTGCCTGGGGACAGCAGGGGCTGTAGGACGCACACGGGAGACTTTGGGGGCTGTGAACATATTTATGACCTTGATTGTAGGGATCTTTTCATGGTTGTATAAAATGTCAAAAGTTATCAGATTGTACACTTTAAACATGTACGGTCTATTGTATGTCAAAAATGCCTCAATAAAGCTGTTAAACAATTGAAAGGGAATAAAGATATCTCTTCTGAGTGTAAAGATGAGAGGAAAGAAAGGTGTCTACGGCGTGACCCTGATAAAATCCCTATTGGACCAGCGTTTGCTGGCTGTGGTGCTAGACAGGACGCTGTTGGGGTCTAGAAACACTAGCCTCTTTCTCCAAGGCCATCGGGTGTGGAAATTCTAGATCTCCATCTTCAAGTATCAGGGACAAGCAGAAGTGGAGGGAAGAGAGAGACCACAAGGAGAATGTCCTGGCCCCTGTGAAGCCCAGAGCCAGCTACGCCTGGGGTCCCTTTTGTCCAAGTCTGTGGAGCTGGGCTCCTGTCGGGCAACGGCCCAGATGCCCTGGGCCTCAGAGAGAAGTCACAGGCCCCTTGGCCACCACTCAGGGGTGGTACAAACCCCAGAGAGAGGGCTCTCTTGGGTGGTTTTCCTAAAGCACTACACATTGTCCCCAGGTATAGGGTAATGTGACCTGTTTGGGCCACTTGGATTGCAGCCACAGCCCCGCCACTCAATGCTATGTGACTTCGAGCAAGTCACTACCTTCTCCGTGGCTTGGCTTCTTCCTCCCTTGGCCCTCCAACATCACACAGAAGCTTCGTCACGCCTGTAGCAGCCTCACAGGTGGACTGAAGCAGCGCTCCTCCCTGGGAATGGGCACAGCCGTGCCTGGGTTCTTGGACACAGAGACCTGGGGCCATTCTGTGCTGCCTGTCCCTGGTAGCCAATGGCCAAGCCTGTCGGGCACCAGGCCTGCTGCTTCTCGGCACACCCTTTCCCAGAAGCAGCCGGGGAGGCACCCACAGGACCTACTGTCCCAGAGGCAGGCACAGAGTGTACCAATGGTGCCATCGGGCGTGGGAGACAGGCCTCAGAAGCTAAAGTAGGTGACCCACTAGCCTGGTTTGCCCAGTTCGAGGAGATGTCCCAAGATGAGGACCTTCCCATGATAAAAACCAACCAGGAAAGTCCCAAGCACACGGGAATGGTTGGTCCCCCTAACAAAAGCAACATGCCACCTCCTCTTCCTCCTCCCCTCCCCCAACCGTTCTTCTCTAAGAGGGGCGGAGTCTGCTCTGACCATTAGAAAGTGACTCTTCTGAAAAGTGGGGCCCTCACAGACTTTCTCTCCCATCTCCGAAATGACTTCTTCCCATATGAACAAAACCCAGTGTTGCCACAGAAGCAGAGCTCACCAGCATCCTGCCCTGCGGGCTTTCCTGTCCCCAGAGAACTTGAGCAGAATGCCCCCCTCAAAACTTTAAAATATTCATATTCTTTGACAAAGCAGTTCCCCTTCTAAGAATTTACCCCACAGAAACAGCTGGACCCGGGCAAAATCTGAACACAGAAGCATATTCCCAGCAGTGACGTTTAAAATAGTAAAAAATGGAGAACTTAAATATGCTTCCTTGGGAACTGAGGAAATAAGTTTATATAATACACAGTGGAGTATTTTATTTAAAAAAATTAGGGAGCTGTCCTGTATCCAGAAAGACCCCAGGAAATGCTGGTGCCTGGATAAAGCAAGTTCTGGGACAGCAGGAAACATTCTGCGGACAGAAAATGGAGTGTTCGCACCTGGGGAGCCTGGGAGAAAGTCTGTGGGGTGTCTCAGGAGGGTTACCTCTAGGGGCACCAGGTAACTACCAAGGGATTTTTTTTTTACTTTATTCCTTGCGTTTTCTTATGTCATTTAAATATGGGTCATTATGAAAGTTTTGAAATACAGAAAAATTAAGAAACATAAAATCCATCTGGATGGGAACAAATGCATCCCTCCCAGCAACACCGATAAGCCAAGGCAATTGAAACTCACATGGGTGAGTTAGGGCGCTGTCCACTGTATTTCTTGGAAGTGAAATCATGGATCAAAACACAGTTTGTCTCAAAACTTTCTTAGTGACCCATGTAGAGTGAGATTTTGTATGATCAACAAAAGCAGTCACAGTGATTTAGTGTTTATATCCAACTTTCCCTACAAAGGGGCCACCTGGGGCTGTGTACTGTGGAGGGACAGCAGGTGTCAACCTCTGTCACCTGACAGTGGGGCCAGGGCCTGGGTCAGCCCCAATATGTTCCCCGGAAAGAGAGGGCAAAGCAGCCAGATGTAGGTCTGACAGGTCTTCTGTTCCCAAACTTAGTAAATTTTGCTTTCTTTGGAAGGTTCAGGAGATTCCAGAAGACTAAGGTTAGCAGGATAGGGAAGGACTGTGGTGTTTGAAGTCCAGAGTGCAGCTCGAGGCTGTCCTGTGGCCTGTGTGATGTGGGGGCTCAGGAGAGGCTCAGGCCACTTGTAGGCACAACAGACTGAGGGGAACTTCGCCACTATCAGCTTCTCTCCCTCTTCCTCTTTCTCCCTATCTTCTTCACACTCTTCTTGTCTCTGCTTCTCTTAGAAAGTCACCCTTAGGTTGTCCCGGGTGGGCAGGTGCCCTTCAAGGGTAAGGAAAATGAGGTTGGCAACCCTGGGCAGCTCTGTGACTCCGGAGCCAAATGACAGCACCCCCTGCTGGCCCAGAGGAGAAGTCCCAGGGAAACTCCACTTGGCCCAGCCTGCATCAGATGCCCATCACTGTGAGCAGGGGAAGGGAGGTCCTGGGGGTGCCAGCCCCTTCCAAACCACATGGATGGAAAGGGAAATCATGCACGATTCTCCAAAGGGACGGGGGCAGCCACCTGAACCGGAGAAATCCTGCTCCACAGGAAAAAGTCACAGGTGCCACAATCCACTACAGAGCATCCTGTAGATACTGTGGTCTGGTGTGGTCCACACAGCAGCCATGGCCAGCACGTGCTCAGAGACCTATGGCATCCCAGGATTAGAGTTAATAACAGGCAATCACTGGCCTTGGTACTCAGATCCTTAAACTGTCTAGAAAAGAAGATAATATTATTCTTCCTTCATTGATGAGGTCCAGAGAGACTAGATGAGTTGCCTCAATTCACCAGGTAGTAAGTAGCAGAACTGAACAGCAGCAGTTAGATCCTTGGACTTCAAAACTTCTCTTTCTACTTTTCTCTTGGGCTGAGGTTGTGAGGTGTCACCTACTGCCTTTATCTCTACCATCATCACCATCACCACCACCATCACCATCATCACCACCATCATCAACACCACCACCACCACTACCATCATCACCATCACCATCATCACCACCACCACCATCATCACCACCTCCACTGTCATTCACCACCACCTTCACCATCATCACCACCACCGTCACCACCATCACCATCATCACCAACACCATCATCACCACCACTACCATCATCACCACCATCATCACCACCACCATCATCATCATCATCTCCACCACCATCATTACCACCACCATCATCATCATCACCATCACCTCCACCTCCAGCATCATCACCACCACAACCTCCACCTTTACCATTACCACCATGACCATGGCCACCACCACCACCACCCTCACCACCACTGTTAAAAATAACCTACGATCATTTCCAGGATCACCACCATCAAAAGCAGCATTGTCGTCACAGCAACAAGACAAACATCATTACCACCGTCTGCCAGGCAGTTCATCATGGAGCCATCATTCTTAGCTGTAGACATAGCCAAAGAACTGTGAACATAAACTGAAAAAGGAGAAGTTGATTGAATCAGATTTTCCAAGTGGTAACTCCTTTCACGGAGGCCAGGACTGTCTGGGCCCAACTCTTTTGTGGCCGGAACCCAGCGTCCTGCTCACAGCATTGAAATGTCTCTCGGAGATGGCTGAGCTGATCCCAAAGGCCTGCAGTTGTGTTTTTGGGAGAAACACACGTGAGTCACTGGGGCTGACATTCTTTGAGATCTGACGAGGTTTCTACTTTGGGGACCTGCTGACTTTGACTCAGCAGCTATTCCCTCAGGCAAACCCACCAGTGAAGCTGGGGACACCCCCTAGTCATGTGTTGGGGCCACTGAACACTGGAGTAGATGCTTGGGGCTTTGTGTTTGGTCTCTTCTCGAATTCTTTCTGAAACTAGAGCTGGAACTCAGCTCCAGGGAGATGAGGGCCACACCCTGAGGGTACACACCGAGTGACAGGTAAAGCAGTGCTTGAGCCCAAATCTGCATGACCCCAGGGGCTCACGGTTACTGTTGTCCCTGGCTATCACCACACTGTCACCAGGCTGGCCCTTTGGCCTGCCACTTCCTCATGGACATGGGAGCCCTGCTCCAAGATGGGCTATCTGCAGATTTCACCAACTTTCCAGGAGAAAGGCTGGGTGGTCCTGGGTGCTGTCTTGGGTATGCTCCATCCCACCCTCGCCCTGGGGAAGGGGTGGCTCCAGTGCTGGGGTTTGGAATATCTTCTTAGGCTTCCAGAGGATGGGGCCTGTCATTCATGTTTCCACCAGGAAGGAAATGACTCAAGTGGGAAAACTAGGGTACAGTAGGGAAGCCACGAGAGTGGGCAGCACCACACCCACACCCAAGACTATGTCCGCCCTTAGACTGAAGGTGAGAGGAAAGAAGCAATTGCCATACCTGGAAGGAGCAGTCCTGGAGAGGGGGAGCCTCAGGAGAAGCTGTGACCTTCAATCCAGGGACACAGCCTTCCAGGGTTTCTCCTGATGCCAGGACATGGCTTCACTGTCCTCTCTCACGTTTACCCACAGCCAGGGCTCTCCCAGCAGGAAGCAGCAGGCAAGGGAGCTAAGGAAAGGGACCCATCGGGCTCAGCCCTGAGGACAGACGGTGGGACAGAGGGCGGACCTAGAGAGGCCTAGGAGGAAAGGAAAGAGCGTCCGGCACAGGGTGTCAGATTTTAGGATATGGGCACTCGTGCGATCCTGCTCAGCCAGGGCTGAGATGCTCATCTTGCCATGTGGCTGTGTCCTGCCCTGGAGCAGGTCATTGTTACCCCTCTGACTGCACCAGGGTCTGTCCAAGCAGCTCTATCTCTCCCTCCCACTCCCCTATCGCACCTCCCCTTCTTTTCCCCAACACTCTCTCCATCCCTTGAAGTGTCCCCACTGCTGCTTCTTATCCAGACTCAGTTCATGTCAGTGTAGGAACGAGGGGCCAGACAGAATCCCCTAAAAAGACTTTGGGAAGGCAGGATAGGGCACTCTGCTCAGCACTGCCTGGGGAGGATGCAGTCCCAGGAAGCGGCACCAGCCTCTAGGGAACAGAGTAATGATTCCCCTGGCTGAGTGTCTGACTTTCCTGGGGGTGGGAGGCTGGTGGTGAGAAGGAGAAATGTCCTTGGTTTGGGGAATCCAGCAACATGCCTAAGCCAGAGGCTGAAATGCCATAGGAAGTAGAGGTAACCATCGGAGTTTTCCACCAAAACTGGGGTGCCTTTAGATGAGGCAACAGGTGGATAAAGGTGTGAAGACAGGTGTGCAGAAGGCAGGAAGAGCAGGGACTCCATGTCTTCTGGCAAGTCTGGGAATCCTCAGGAACCTGCAGGTGGCCCTGGGTGCTCCCTCCAGGGACCAATGTGCACACAGCTCTGTCTGCATGCACTCCGTTATCCTGGTGGTGTGCACTGCTTCCACAAGGAGCTCTCACTGTTGCCTTCCCCATGGAAGACCAGCAGGAGCCCAAGAATCCTTGCCAGGGATAGTCATCCTGCAGAGCCATCCCTTCCCTCCACAGGGCCTGCATTTCTGTTGGGAATTCTCTAGGCTCCATTCCAGCACCACAGTGCACAAACACATCTGCCTTCCTGTGCTTCAGCAGCCTTTGACATTGACTCTTTCATAAAACAGTGAGAGGGCTATGTTCTCCAGGCTCTGGGAGACGCCATGAACCTGCCACCCTGCCTGCTGTTGCTGTGCTCAGAGCCTGCCATGCTGCAGGGAACACAAGCACCTTGTCTGCACAGAGAGAAAACATCTCACCTGGGCTTGGAAGATCACACGGAGGGGATGATAACGTGCTGAAATCTGACAGGTTGCTAGGAAAAACATCCAGGGGACAGCGGTGAGTGAGTGAGGGCTGAGTGAGGGCTCCAAGACAACAGGGACCTAACGTCATCCAGGAGTTGCAAATGGATCTGTGTGGCAGGAATATGGGCAAGTGGCAATAAAAAGTGGGGACAAAGCTAGGCAGCCGGCAGATTTCAAGAATTTTCCAGCCAAGATGACAACTGCAGGGTTTTATGTCATGCAGTGGTAAGGTCAGATCAGTAGGTTTACCAGGGTCCTCTGGCTGCTGGGTGGGGAATGGTTCAGAACAGAGCAAGCTTGTACATCGCGGGTAGGGGCGGTAGCTCATGTCTGTAATCCCAGCACTTTGAGAAGCCAAGGCAGGAAGATTGCTGGAGGCCAGGAGTTCAAGATCAGCCTGGGCAACAATAGAGACTCATCTCTAAAAATAATAATTTTTTTTTGAGACACAGTCTCACTTTGTTGTCCCTGGTAGAATGCCATTGCATCACAGCTCACAGCAACCTCAACCTCTTGGGTTCAAGCGATTCTCGTACCTCACCTTCCAAGTAGCTAAGACTACAGGTGTCTGCCACAACGCCTGGCTATTTTTAGAGACAGGGTCTCACTCTAGCTGAGGCTGGTCTTGAACTCATGAGGTCGGGCAATCCACCTGCCTCAGCCTCCCAGTGTGCTAGGATTACAGACGTGAGCCACTGCACCCGACCTTAAAAGTAATAATTTTTTTCAAAAAATTAGCCAGGTGTGGTGACCATGCCTGTAGTCTCAGCTACTTAGAAGGCTAAGGCTGGAAGAGGTTGGAGGCTTCCTTGAGCCTAGGACTTAGAGACTGCAGTGAGCTATGATCACTGCACTTCAGCCCTGCCCAGGCAACAGAGAAGGACCCTATCTCAAAAGAAGAAAGGAACAAAGAAAGAGAGAAAGAAAGGGAGGGAGGGAGGGAGAGAGAGAGAGAAAGAAAGAAAGAAAAGAAAGAAAGAAAAGAAAGAGGCACGTGTGGCTCAAAGGAGCAGGGTACCGGCCCCATAAGCCAGAGGTGGTGGGTTCAAACCCAGCCCCGGCCAAAACTGGAGAAAGAAAGAAAAAAGGAAGGAAGGGAGGGAGGGAGGGAGGGAGGGAAAGAAGACTAGAGGTTGGCAGGTCAGCAAGGAAGTTGTCAGGTGGCCCCAGTGAGAACAAATAGTGGCCTGGACCAAAGCAAGGGTAGACGAGAAGAAAAGTTCAACAGATCTAAGGGATCTAATGAAAACAAAAGGAGCCAAATTTTCTGATAAATTTTCTGCAGGGAGTGATAGAGAGGGTGGCAGTAGAGATTCAGTTTGGAGAGATGGATGGATTGCAGTAAGTCTCCAGACGCAGAGCATAGGAGAGGAAGGTTTGGGATAAAGCGTTGAGTTTCTCATTTCTGGTCATGGCATAGTAACTAGAACTGCATTAGCCATAAACAATCACAAAACTGGACAGAAAATATGAGGCCAACATTGTATCATAGACAGAGCAAGACTACACTCTCTAAGAGAGGGGAAAAACATGATCTCCTTGGATTTGTGTTTGGGGACAATTTCCCAGTCATGTACAGTGAACCCAGATCACTGCCATCCCACAGAACCTAGGAGGCAGAGACTAGAGTTTGGGATGGATGAAGGACCTGGAATCTGCAGGGTGAGGCCCTGGAGAAAAGAGAGATGCATGGAAGGAGGAGAAAGTATTCTTTTATTTTATTTTATTTATTTATTATTATTATTATTTTTTTTTTTTTTGTAGAGACAGAGTCTCACTTCATCACCCTTGGTAGAGTGCCATGGCATCATACAGTTCACAGCAACCTCCAATTCCTGGGCTCAGGCAATTCTCTTGCCTCAGCTTCCAGAGTAGCTGGGACTACAGGGGCCCTGCCACAATGCCCAGCTATTTTTCTGTTTTTGTAGTTCAGCTGAGGCCGGGTTTGAACCCGCCACCTTCAGTATATGGGGCTGGCGCCCTACTCGATGAGCCACAGGCACTGCCCTATTATTATTTTTTTTGATATGGAGTCTCACTATGTCACCTTCAGTAGAGTGCTGTGGTGTCTTCCTTTGGAGCTCACAGCAACTTCAAACTCAGGCTTATGTGATTCTCTGGACTCAGCCTCCCAAGTAGCTGGGACTACAGGAGCCCACCACAACACCTGGCTATTTTTTTATTGCAGTTGTCATTGTTGTTTAGCTGGCCCAGGCTGTGTTTGAACCTGCCAGCCTTGGTGCATGTGGCTGGCGCCATAGCCACTATGCTATGGGCACAAGCCAGGAGAAAGTATTCTATGAGTGGGTCCCTGGGTGTTGGTGAGACCACCTGAAGCTAAACAAAGAGCACCTTCTGCAGAGTTGAAAGTGGAACAGAGATAGTAGATGTCAAGCAGTGCTGGAGGACTTTGGGGTTCTTGCCCAATCGAAGTGGAAAGAACACATTGACACACTGGGTACTAAGCTGCAACACTGGAAAGGCCTCATCTTGGTAATAAGGACCACACCTTAGAGTAAAGCCTACTGTAGACCTTCCCTAGCAAGCCTAAAGCCAAGCCTCAACAAGATTGTAGTTTGGAGTTTGAGTCTCATCAAGTTAGAGAAATTTGGGGTACACCATGGACTTTCCATAGATCTGCCATGACAAATAATAAAACTAAGACTATAAACATACAAATAAGCAGCCAATAATTGAACTGCCTTCTAGAGTAAAAATTAACCCTTTTTGAAGCACAGTATCAGAATCTAGAGTTTCTGCAAGAGATCACTCACAATATACAATGCATAATCAACAATTACCAAATATACTAAGAAACAGGAAAATGTGGCTCACAGCCAAGAGAAAGAAAACCAGTGAGTAGAAATCAATCCTGAGATGCCCCAAATATTATATTTAACAGAAAAATCTTGCACAGAAATCATAAATATATTCAAAAAAGTTAAAGAAAAATATTCTTGAAAAATTAAAGGAAAATGTGATCTTCATAATGGAGCAGATAAAGAGTCTAGGCAGAGAAAATAAAACCACAATAAAGATCCAAATGGGAATTCTAGAACAGAAAAGAACAATTGAAATGAAAAATTTGCTGAATGAGATAATGAGTTAGTCAATTTAAGACATGCTACAATGTCTATAGGATATCTAAGTAGAGACATTAATATATATAGTTGGAGATACGGTCCTGAAATTTAGGACAGAGATCAGGCTGGAAAATAGGTAGTTGAAAGTCATCATCCTGGAAAAGAGAACAGAAGAGCTCCCATAGGGAGACTGTGGAGAGTGGTATGACTCTCACTTTACTTCCCTTGGAGAAGTAAAACATACACACATACACACAAGCACTGAGCTCCAGAGAGGCTATGGGACTGCAAACAACCCTTTCAATCCCATCTATTGAGAGCCCCCCACACTGAGCCTCAGCCAACTGTGCCCCACATGATCCCCAATTACTAATGACAAGCTTCTGAGGGAGCACCAAGGGGCCTTAGGGATGTTCTCTGCTGATTAGAGTTGCTCTGAGAAAATAGCTGTGAAGTGGTCTCCTCCCCCCTCCTCCCACTTTTGCAAAACATGCTCTGTGATCTTGCTTGATTCTGGAATCAGCAAGGCCTCCATGAGGCCCTATGCCCACAATCTCTGGAACTGGAAGAGAGGAGTAGATGGTGGAAGCTATCAGGAGCTGCTCTGGCAAATTCTGGCAAGCTGGGTTCCAGGGCCTGTTGGAACAAGGAACAGGAGCAGAGCTGCTGAGATGGGGTTGACAAACTCCCCATCAGTGGGCAGGTAATTGTTAACAGTAGTCCTTATCTGTGCTCTCACCATGTGCAGGCACTGTGCTAAGCATGTTGTATGAATCATCGTAACACCTCAAGGAAGCGGAAAGTCCCATTTTCCAGGTGTGCACACAAAGACTTAGAGAAGCTAAGTGACTACCACAAGGGTAAGATCCAAAGTGGTAGGGATAGGTTTCAAAACTATGTCTCTCTTTCTCCAGAGTCTGTGAGTTTCAGATCTAGGTGTTGAGACTGAGTATATGTCTATCTTTCTTCAAACTTCCAGTATCTGGAAGTGGTTGGAAGTAGTTGGAAGTTCCCCCTTGCTCAAGACAAACATCTGGTATGTCTTCCCTTCTCCCACCAAGGCCAATCCGTGAATCAACTCTGTCATCTCTGCCCTTGAAATAAATCCTGGACCTGTCCCAGCCCTTGCCAGCCTGTTGTACTGCGATGTCCTGCTCACTGCCTTCCTGCTTTCCACTCTTGCACCATCTGTTTAGCTCCATAGAGCAGCCACAGTGATCCTTTGAAAACATAGTTTGGACCAGTCATTCTCCTGCTTAACATCCTCCCTTAACTTCCAACCTACTCAGTACAAAACCTATAACTTTTACCATGGCCTTCAAAGTCTCATTTCTCCACTCCTATTTCAGTGACCACAAGCCCCCTTTTGTATTCTGCTCCCAGTATTCAAATCTTTTTAAATTCTTGAACACACCCAACTTGGTTTCTGCCACAAGGCCTTTGCAGTTACTGCTCTCATGTTTTATCCAGAGCTTCATATGGCTGACTTCTTGTCACTCATGTCTCAGTTCAATGTGATCCCCTCATCAAGTCTTTCCCTGACCACTCCAATTGAACGCTCCCCACCAGATGGGGCACTCTATTAACTTTCAAGAAGTCTTCACTCTTAAAGTATTTTGTTTGGGGGTTACTTGCATATTTTCTAGATACTCAACTAGAGGCCACGCTCCATAAGGGTATGGATTGTGTCCTGTTTCTTGTGGTATCTGCAGTATCTAATACAATCTCTGGCACAAAGAAACACTGATCAGGTGAGTTAATTTGGTTTGATTTGTATGATCCCAAAGTTCCAGATTCTGGTTCCATTATTTAACTTTCTCCTCATCCACCCACCATTCATCCATCCACATACCCATCCATCCATCCGACCACTCACCCAGCTGTACATAGCACACATACACCCACACATCCTCCATCCATCTGACCACCTATCTTTCCATCCCAAGTACCCACTCTGTGCTGGGTGGTGATGACCCAGATTTGACCAGGACATGACCTCTTCCCTAGAGAAGCTCCATCCGGGCTTGTCCTTCTGTTCCACACACAGTGAGCTGGTCCACGCGGGAACTGCATCACTCTTGTAGACAGATCCAGGCAAAGCAGGAGGCTGCTCCTATTTGTGGATAGATATATATCCTCTTGGGCCATCCTGAAGAATCAGCTGAAGAATTACAAAGTACAGAGTGAAGTTTTGAGGGACTGATGCAAGTGTGACACTTGTGCTACAAGGTGAGAGGAAGGCACAAGACAATGCCTAGAATAAGAAAGAAGTCTTCCTGAAGGAGTTAGGGCTAGAGCTCATCTCAAAGGAAGAGCAGGCCTGGGAAATATGGTGCAGAGGCAAAAATGAGTTCAGTATTCTTGTGCTATAGTTGGGTTATAGCCTTCATATGAAAGCTATAAATTAGCTTTATAGTAGGGCTGAGTACATTGGATACTTTTTCTTCCATTCTTGAGATACTTTGCTAAGAAGAATATATTCCAGCTCCATCCATGTAACATGAAAGAGGTAAAGTCTCCATCTTTCTTTAAGGCTGCGTAATATTCCATGGTATACATGTACCACAATTTATTAAGCCATTCGTGGGTCGATGGGCACTTGGGCTTCTTCCATGACTTAGCAATTATGAATTGGGCTGCAATGAACATTCTGGTACAGATATCTTTGTTATAATGGGAGGGGTGAGGTTGGGGTGGAGGGAGGGTAATTGGTGGGGCCACACCTACCATGCATCTT
>CAUYRH010179330.1:0-23306 GCA_963574655.1 Perodicticus potto
GTAGAGACAGAGTCTCACTTTATCGCCCTCAGTAGAGTGCTGTGGCGTCACACAGCTCACAGCAACCTCCAACTCCTGGGCTTAGGCGATTCTCTTGCCTCAGCCTCCTGAGTAGCTGGGACTATAGGTGCCTGCCACAATGCCCGGCTATTTTTCTGTTTTTGCAGTTTGGCAGAGGCCAGTTTTGAACCTGCTGCCTTCGGTATATGGGGCCGGCACCCTACCTGATGAGCCACAGGCGCTGCCAAGAATACTTTAGATTTTATGTCGTTTATTTATAGATGAATAAATTGTTGAATGTGTTCGAATAGAGAAGTGGCATGCCATCAAATATTTCAGGAAGTATAACCTGGGAAACAGTATGCTTAAGTGAAAGTAAATTTAAACGTTAAAAGAGGTACAATTATGTAAAAAAAAAAAAAAAAGAAGAAGAAGAAGAAGAAAAAAAAGAAACCTATCCCTCTCTAATCCATCATTCCCTTTTCTTTCATCATTCTGCTTTTTAGACATAATTTATTATTGCCTGACATTACATTATTATATATGTGCATGCTCATTTGCTTGTGCCACACATTTGCTACAAATTCTATGAGGGTAGGGATATTGTTGCTTTTGTTACTGCTGTATCCTTAACTCCTAAGATAAGATATTTGATAAATAAATGATGGACACTTTGTAAATATTTTTTAATGTTATAAAGAAATCTATGCTGAAAGACAAGGAAGTTGAGGCAAGGAGAGCAATTTAGTGTTTATCAAGGCGATATAACTTGACTTTACACAGAGGAAGGAGAAGAGAATAAAAAAAAGGCATTCACTATGTTGAAAATGAAGTAACTATTGTAGACTTGATAACTCACTGAATGTGTCTGGTGAAAGAGAAAGAGGAACATAAAGTTGCTGAGGCTTCAAGATGAGTGCATGGGAGGATGGTGGCAGCATTAAAAAAAATTGGGCAGTCAGTTGGAAAGTATGTTTTGGTTAGATAACAGATTAGGCTTTTGACACAAAGAGTCAGAACTGAGAGATAGTTAGAGATATCTGATTAGAATCTATGACACAGGGCAGAATTGGCTGTTTTGCTTTATGATGGAGAAAATAGCTAAAGCCATGAGCTTAGATAAGATTTCTGTGCGACAAAATCTAGCTGCACACAGGAAGAGGGCAGAGACCTCAACACTATAGCTATTCAAACCATCTTCAAAACTGCCCACAGCACTCTGGCCCATTCATAATTTCTGTATTCATCCCACACTATGTTGAGTCCTGAATATAAAGCATGATATGCAGATTCTGGGAAACTCACAACCTAATAGGAGCAGGGCAACAAGTGTTAATTACATAAAGAAAACGAGGTGGGTTCAAATTTCACTGTCATAAACAGTGAAACACTATGGTTAGTATCTTTGTGCACCTATTTTAATTCCCTTGGCTGATTATGTCTTTAAGATAAATTCTAAGATGTTGGCTGTTTGGGTCCAAGGTTAAAAGCACGAGGCTGTGGTTTAAAATTGTAAGCTACTCTGTTATAAAAGGGAAGCATATCATTAGGCAATATTTATAGTTTAACTGTAACATGAAGTTTACAAGTGTACAAGTGTATATTTACATGAAGTTTACAAGTGTATATTTATTTTTCTGTAACATATTACTGAATAAGTGTTGAGTTTTAATGAGCAGAATAAGGTTCTCCTAAGGTTTTGTGGTCTTTTTTTGTTGCTGACATGCTATTGTCCAACACAGGCACCAACTGTAACTGCCATAATTACAGAATGACAATTATTGTTTTCAGAGTTTCCTGATAGGAGTCATAGTAATGGACCAACAAACTATAAATTTCATACGTGCTCAATTCAGACATCTCAGACATTAACAGAATGGCAGGGCAAAAACATGATTAATAGACTCAGTTCTTGATCCCAGAGGTAGACAGCCAGATGGGAAGGCCTTCCAGAGGAGGTCTACATTGAGTGATGGCCTTGGCACATCCCTCCAAGAAGAAGTCATCCCAAGGGGTCTGACCTGAGCATCAAAAGAGTAGCATAAAACTCATCTTTACTAATTTTCTTATAACTGGTATTGCCCAGATAGTTGCCATGTAATTAATCTTTTTGTCACTTCATATGCTAATTTTTAACGGTGAAGAAATGATTGGTTCTAGTACAAGTAAAGGAACAAAGACAGCCAACAGGTGTAAAACTTCATTCACACATGTTTACCTTGAAGCTCTAAATTCTTATTTCATTTATTAAAATGGGTAGAAAATTGGTTTTACTCTTTACACATACCTACCAAAAGAGATTTGAGCTGCTTTTCTACAGGGGGCAATTGTGAGTGTTTCATGTTTGAGATTTTATTAGTGTCTCTCACTCATTGTCAGGAACACTGCTTTGTGTCTACATGGGAAGTATTTCTCTGTGTGGTGATAATGGGGTGGGCTTGGATGTATTTATGTACGTATCAGGGTGGAGAGGCAACGTTAATAAGCAGTGTAAGTTTTCTGTAGATGCAGACATTTATGATTGCAGAGTTGTGCCTTTTATGATTGCCATTTTGATAAGACACAAGGAGAAACATGAATATAGGTTCTATTTGGGGTAAGGAGAGAGTGGCAAGAATCCCTAATAGCACTTTCTCTAGGAAATTATTCTTAGTTTGAATTTTGCATACAAATTGAGTAAGATCCTTCTAGTGTGGTGGGAGTCCAGACTTGACTCACAGAGCTGACTGCAGGAGACAGTTTATAAGGAGGTTAAACAACCCTAATGGTGAGTATTGGCCAAATGATTATACAACAGAACCTCTGTAAGGTGACCATCAAAGGGACTGTAAGAAACTGCTCAACATACAAAGGAGGTCAATATAAGGAACTAGGTCTACAATCCTGATACAGACATGTGGTGCATGTTCGGTTGTGAAAATTAGGTTAGCTGAAAGCGTTGTTCTACTGTTGAGGTTCTCCTGTATTCAGTTTGTCTCAAATGCCAATAGAGATGTATTCTGATGGAGTCTCCAGAAACAGATTGTGAATGGGAATTTCTATGTAGATGTTTCACTAAAGAGAACTCTCAGAAGACAGACTTGCAAGAAAGTGGGAAAGCCAATTTGGGTGAGATTGATATATATGTAGACAGAGGCACATGCAACCAAAATCTTAATCCATCCTCTGGGAGTTATGGAAATGAGCCCTCCCAGCTGTCTTAAACTGAGTCAAAGCATCAGGGCTTTTTTCTCTCTGCATCAGACCACCCTCAGAGGAGAAAGGTCTTGAGGGAGGAAGTGTCCTGAAACCAAAGGCAAAATTTTCTGGAGAATGGAATTGAAAGCCATCAGTAGCAGAAATTTCCAGCAGCTGCCAAGATGTATGTTTTGACTCTAAAGAGCAGATGTGGGTAAGACCCCACTGCATCCATTCCAACAGCCGTGGAAGGAAAAAATGAGCCAGCAAGAGCAGGTGTCATAGAGTTTAGTAAGCCTTGAAGGTCTGCATTTTTCAGGCCTACAGTGTGTAGTATTAGGACATAGCAGGCAAAGGGAACAGTGAATATAAAGCACATGTCAAGGTGGAACTTAAAACTTTGGGCAAGCTGGGTGTGGCAGCTCATGTCTGCAATCCTAGAATTCTTGGGAGGCTGAGGCAGGAGGACTGCTTAAGCTCAGGAGTTCCAGATCATTCTGAGCAAGAGCAAAACCCTGTCTCTATGAAAAATAGAAAAAAAAAATTAGCTGGGTGTTGTGGTGCACCTGTAGGCCCAGCTACTTAGCACTTGAGCCTAGGAATTTGAGGTTGCTGTGAAGTAAGCTGATGCCACAGCACTCTAGCCTGGGGCAACAGAGTGAGGTTCTGTTGGGGAGGGGGGAACAAACAAAACAAAGCAAACAAAAACAAACAAACAAAAATTCTTTGGGCAAAATTACATGCCAATGTGCCCATACTGAAAAAGAGAATCAAAAGAGCTATAGTACAACACATAAAGGCATAAGGGCATACATAATAATGAATGACAATGGAAAGTCAGATGAGGGTCAGTCACAGATGATAATGGATGACATACAAAACCATTCTTGCTGGAAGTTAGTAAAGCAATATGCTCAGATTTGTCTATTTGAAAGCTGCTTAACCAACACAGTGGAGTATGACTGGGCAACAGACTAGAGATAAGCCCACTAGGTCTGAAGCATAGAAGCTTTGTTAGTTACTCCTGATATCCAGCCTCCCCCCCTTTCTTAGTAACTCCACCTTCTTTTCTTTTCAATGGCAGTATTGAGAGCCAAATACTTCGTCATCTTCTTTGATATAATAAAACTTAAGCAGAAGTCTACTTAAGAAAGAAGCTGGCTTTTGGGAAAACTCCAATTTCCTATAGAATGATACAGATGTGGGCTAATCTTACTGAGGTTAGGTGATATCACAGGGTGGTTTTGATTTGTATTTCTCTGATGATTAGAGATGATGAGCATTTTTTCATAAGTTCTTAGCCATTTGTCTGTCTTCCTTAGAGAAATTTTTATTCATGTCTCTTAACCAGTGATCTATAGGAAATTATTCCAAAAAATTGAAAAGGAAGGAATCTTTCCCAACGTGTTCTATAAAGCAAACATCTCCCTGACACCAAACCAAAAGACCCATCTAAGAAGGAGAATTTCAGACCAATTTTACTAATGAATATACATGCAAAAATTCTAAATAAAATCCTAGCCAATAGATTACAGCTAAACATTAAAAAAATCATTCATCATGGTCAAGTAGGTTTCATCCCAGGGATGCAAGGTTGGTTTAACATGTGCAAGTTCATAAACATAATTCACCACATCAACAGAAGCAAAAACAAAGAGCATATGATCCTCTCAATAGAGGCAGAAAAAGCATTTCATAAAATTCAGCATCCTTTTCTAATTGGAACACTGAAGAATATAGGCATAGGTGGAACATTTCTTAAATAAATCAAAGCCATCTATGACAAATCCATAGCTAATATTATACTGAATGGAGTAAAACTGAAAGCTTGTCCACTTAGAACTGGAACCAGGATGTACAGGATGTCCTCTATCACCACTACTATTCAACACGGTGCAATGTAATCAGGCAAGAGAAGAAAATAAAGGGCATCCTAGTAGGGACAGAGGAGTAAACTCTTACTCTTTGCTGAAGATGTGATCTTATACTTAGAGAACCCCAAAGACTCAACCACAAGACTCCTGGAAGTATTAACAAAAATTCAGTAATGTCTCAGGATATAAATTCAATGTCCACAAATTGGTAGACTTAATATATGCCAACAATAGCCACGTTGAGAAGCTAATCAAGGACACAATTGCCTTCACATTAGCAACAACAACAACAAAATAAAAAGAAAAAAGAAAAACCTAGGAATATACCTAACTAAAGAGGTGAAAGACCTCTACGATGAAAATTACTAAACCCTAAGGAAAGAAATAGCAGAAGATATTAACAAATGGATGAATATGCCATGCTCCTGGCTGGGAAGTTTCAACATTGTTAAAATGTCTATACTTCTCAAAGCCATCTACAGATTCAATGCAATCCCTATTAAAATACCAATATCATACTTTTGAGATTCAGAAAAAATAATTATCCTTTTTGTATGGAACCAGGAAAAAAACCATATAGCCAAGGCAACTCTTAGTAATAGAAACAAAGTCAGGCACATCAGCCTATCAGACTTTAGGCTATACTACAAGTCCATTGTGATCAAAACAGCATGGTACTGGCATAAAAATGGAAACATAGACACTTAGAACCAAATAGAAAACTATGAGATGAAAGTAACATCTTATAGCCACCTGATCTTCGATAAACCAAATAAGAGCATACACTGGGGAAAAGAATCTCTATTCCATAAATGGTGCTGAAAGAACTGGATATCCACATTTAAAAGACTGAAATTGGATCCACACCTTCCACCACTCACAAAAATTGATTCAAGATGGATAAAAGATTTAAATCTAAGGCATGAAACAACAAAAACCCTCAAAGAAAGTGTTGGAAAAACACTTGAAGATATTGGCCTGGGGAAAGATTTTATGAAGACTTCCATGGCAATTGCAACAACAACAAAAATAAATAAATAAATGAGACTTAATTGAACTGAAATGCTTCTGTACAGCTACGGAGCAAATAGACAACCTTCAGAATGGGAAAATATATCTGCATATTACAAATTGGACTAAGGCTTAATAACTAGGATCGACAGAGAATTCAAATTAATCCTTCCACCCCTCTTGAAGCTCCTTTCTTAGTGTCCCTTCTTGAAAAATAGAGAAATATATAGCAATCGCTTCAAAGTCTGGCTATGAGAAATAACTGAAATACAGTGTAAACCTTTTTCTCTGAATTGGTAATCACAAGGTTGAATAAAGTAAAAATATATGTTTCCATTCATATTAGAGATAAAATATAAATTTTCTTAGATCTGATGATAGCAACAGTAGTATAAGATTTATATAAAAGGCAATTTACAAACTCCAAACGAAGTACATAAATAACCTTAATGATAAGAACAATAAATAGGAACGTCAGTACTTCCAAAATTAATACATAAATATTATGCAACTCAAATTATAATCTTAATGGACTTTTGTATTTAACTATGTAAATTGGTTTTAGAATGTATATGGGAGAATAAATCTGTAAGTCTACCCAAGACACTTATCAATGCTGAATAACAGAGCAAAGTGGAAGAATCCCGGATACTAAGATACTGTAATATAAATACAGATATAGATATATAGATACTGTAATATAAAGTCACTGTAATAAAAGGTTTAGGATATTAGCACAGGAATATATGTTAGCTACATATGCTTGAACATCAAGGAAAGATTCAGTATTTATTGGATTTTTACCTAACTTAGAGTAGATAATTTAACAGCTAGTGCTTATATAACTGATTATCCAAGTAGAAGGAGAGGGAATTGGATCCTCACTTTTTTTAAAAAAACAATATTGGAAGAAAATCTAGGATTTTTTTTTTATAAATTTGAGAAGGTCTTCCTAAGTAGGACAGAAATCATGGAAACTATAAAGAAAAAGTTAGGTATATTTTGCTATTTAAAAATTACATAGCATGCATTGCATGGCAAAGGATACCAGAAACAAAATTAAGAAGTGAATTGAAAGCTATATCTGTAAATTAAGTGTCAAGGTTTCATTTTTCTTAGATACTAGTTATCGAAGGATCATTACATGCAAAATCCTTCATGGAATTCAAAGGATACCCTAACTGTATAAATAACAGAAAGAGGAATCTAAGAGCATATTGATCAAACTATTAGAGCCATTTCAAAGTGAAAATTTAAGCTTATATTACCCAGAAATATCTTTCTAAAATGATACTTCCAGAAAAGCCTAAGAAATCACTCCAATTCTTTATTTTAAAAATAAGTGAATAATAAGCAGAATGGTATTAGTTGGAAAAGGTAAAGAGTTTAATAAAGCAAAGAAAACACAAAAGTAATAGAAAATAATTAATAAGATCTCAAAGTGTCCCTTTCTGGAATTTATTTTCTTGTCACAAAGACAAAAATTTGTAAGGATAAACAGACTCGCACTATTGACCAAGAAGGAATTTTAAAAATGTGACTCAATAGAGAAAACATCCTGTTTTTCAGTTTCAGCCACAGCAACGAAAAATAAAATTCTGAAAAATGTGATACAGGCATGCCACAAGATAAACACATATAAATAGACAGACTCTTTTAGACTGCTCCTACATTATAAACAAAATGTAGACATGGTAATAACTGAAATATACTTTAAAAGTAGAGTTTGTTCTGATTAATGGGAAAATACTATAGCATCACTACCAAAGAAAATGAAAGAAAGGAAGTCTTGGCAAATGGCTTTCTCTTGAGGCCTTGGTAACTGTGAGCTGAGATCATTTGTATTCAACTGGAGGTGGAGGAGAATAGTAGATCATTCACATTTGAAGGACTTTGGTGGATGAATGCACTCCATCTGTCCCAGATGCACTTCATTAAGAGGGAATGAACTAGCTAACATTGCCCCCAGTCAAGTTCACCTAAGGTAACAGGTTGGGGGGGCAGTTTCTCATGCTCTATCTCTTTTTAATAGGGGTGTGTTTGCCACTAAAGTAGCTAAAATGAAAACAAACAGAAAATGCCAAATGTTAAGGAAGATGTGAAACCACCAGAGATCCCTTTTATGTTGCTGATGCTGGTGGGAGTATAAATTAGTCCAACCATGCTGAAAATCTAGCTAGCAGCTCAGAAGTTGAACAAATAAATGTTTGCAATTCAGCAATTCCACCCTTTGGTTTATGCGGTCAACAGAAATGTGTACATATGTTCCCCAAAGAACGCACACAGGAATGCTCACAGCAGCACTATTCACAGTAGATGCAAACTAGAAACTGCTCGAGTGGCTTCAAGTGCAGAATAAGTTCATAAAATGTGGGGTGCTCACCACATGGGACACTCTATGGTAATGAGAATGAAATACAACTACGTACAAAATGGGGAAAATCTCAGAAACACAACAACATGGATAAATCTTGCAAACACAGTGTGGTACAGAAGAGGTCAGGCATTAAGAGCATATGTTGCTTGATTCCCTTTTGGACGATTGAAAACCAAACTGAGATGTGGCTTTGGAGGTCAGGTGAATGATTATCCTTGGGGCACAGAAAGCAGAGACTGGGAGGAGGCATGAGACGGGGGAGAATTCCGGGATGCTGGTGGTTCTCAGCTTATAAATGTCCATCATGCTTTAAATTCACATTTTGTTCATTTTTTTCTGTTTGTATGCTATATTTTAATAAAAAGATCCCCAACAAAGGTGTGTTTGTAATACAGAGCAGGAAGCAATGGGGAAGGAGAAATAAGTTAACTTTCTTTAAGCGAAGGGAATCGTTTATTAAAAATTTCTACCTAAAAAGCAACTTTCCTTTTAGGGGATAATGGGATTTGTATCTATCTCATCTGATGGCCTGGGAAAACAACATCTATGATTCTTCTCAAAACTGAAGCCTTACATTCCCCCTGCTCCAGAGAACAGTTTTCATACATTTGACTCCATTTTCCAAGTTTCTGAAATATGTAGAATAAGAATATTGTTAAATCAAGAGATGTCATCTTACAAATCACTTCATTGCCCACAGCAATTTTAACTGTGTAAAACCTTTCCATATTATATGCGTCTATAAACCGCAATGGCCAAAAATTGTGAAGTAGATTGCTAATAAATACCTTAAGTGGGAATTAATTATCTGAGTTCATGCTGAATAACTTTACCTTTAGCTTACACTTAGCTAAGCATTGTTGAAGCGATAGGTGACATTTTGCCTTTAACATCCAGGTGTTAAACCTCCTGGATTTCTAAGCTACTTTGTTGGATTTCTGAATGATCCTGCTCTCACCTACTCTGAGAAAGCAAAAACCCTTGACCAAGGGTGACCTTTGGCCTTTGACCTTCACCTGCTAAGCAGATGAAGGTCAAAATGGCAGGCAGACCCATGAGAGGCACACTCAGGCCCAGTGAGGGCCACTATCATAGAATGCTAAGAAATACTCTAAAACTAAGTTGGTGCAGTGGCGAAGTTGGCACAGTGAAATCAAAGATAAAGAGTCTTTAGAAGAATGACCAGCTGTATAAAGAGGTAAATTGGTAAAATTAAATAAAAATGGTTGACCAACACAGGGCATTCACCTTGTCAAGATCTTTTTTTTAACAAAAAGAAAACATTGCCAAGGAATTTTCTGTGCATATCCTACTCACATGTGTGAAGAGGGTAGAAGGAAGCTTGAACTTTTATGACTAGTCTTAGGAAGAACACTTAAAATACTTCATATCCATATACATACATGTTGTGTATATGCATATATATACGCATATGTATACACATGTACATGGTATATATGTGTATAAATGAATTATCATTATTTACTTGTATCTTTTCTTTCTTCTTTTTTTTTGAGACAAGAGTCTCACTTTGTCACCCTTGGCAGAGTGCCGAGGTGTCATATCTCACAGCAACCTCAAACTCTTGGGCTCAAGTGATTCTCCTCAAGTGATCCTGCCTCAGCCTTTCAAGTAGCTGGGACTACAGCTGCCCACCACAATGCCTGGCTATTTTTTAGAGGTGGGGTCTCGCTCTAGCTCAGGCTGGACTCTGAACTCTGAGCTCAAGCAATCCTCTCCTGTGGGCCTTGCAGAGTGCTAGGATTATAGGTGTGAGCCACTGCGCCTGGCCTATTTGCCTGTATCTTATACAGCATCTGAAGTTAAGGATCATGCCTTAAACATCTTTTTTATGTTGGCACTTAAAGTGCCTAAAAATACTTATTAACCCTAGATATAGTGTTTTGTAGTGATAGAGAGTTTCTCTACCGATCAATGAATAATCCCACTCAGGTAAGGTTTTATATTCCCTTTTTTTTGTCTTGCTTTATTTTCAGTTGCCAGATTTTGTTTTAATTAATGCAAAACTTCTATAACCTGGAGTTTAAACTCCTGATTCAGTTGTTTAGTCTGAGAGTCTGAGGATTCATCTTTTCTCTGGGCCAAATGTATATATTTTATGACAGTTACTTGCCATCCTTAAGCTTCTCTTCACCCTTATGTGCAGTCACAGATGCGAAGGGAATTTATAAACTCAAAACACAATACTATATATAGAGTGTAAATTGAAACTGGATTAGAAAAATTCATAGTTTTGCCAGCATTCTATTTATAATACATTATCACATTTTCCTCTTTATTTTAAACAAAATCAATATATATATATGCAATATTTTACACTTGCTATTTTGATATAGCTTCTCTTCTTTACAATAAATGTATTACCTTCAAAACAAATAAACAGAAACATTAACTATTTGCATGCACGTATCACACTTTACTTTTCCATCTTAGTTTGAAATATTTCAAACGTATAGAAAACTAGAGTGAATGACATTATAAACCCCCTTCAACTCATCAGGTTCTGTGAAATAGAATATTATACTACTGAAACCCCATGATATTTTTCCCTTTCCAAATCCTTATAGTATAAATACTTGCATATATCCAAATACAATTTACAGAATAATTTTTCAGGTATTAAAAATACTTATGTCATGTTGTATACTTCTCCAATTTACTAATTTTCTACCTGAGTGTTTTAGAGATGTATCTATGTTGATTATGTAACACTAGTACCTTTGTCTCCACCACTGCATTCTACTATGTATTATATGACTAATATAACATAATTATGTTATTTAGTATCTAATTTATGAACCTTACGTTGTTCTCAGTTTTCCGCTATTACAAGAAAAAAAGCTTTACTGGGTAATGCATGCCTTCTTTTGCCTATGTGTGACTTTCTCTAATGGAATTGCTGCATCACAAGCAAGTGCACCTTCAAGTTTATTAAAAATGTCCAAATTGCTCTTCATATTGGCTGTACCATTTACACCCCCAGCAAAAGTGAATGCAAGTTCTCATTTCTCCCAATTCTCACCACGTTTTGTATTGCCCTACTTGTATATTGTTGTCACCGTGCCATGTATAAAAGGGTATTTTAGGTTGTTTTAGTATGTATGTGATTGATTATTACTGAGCTAGGTACCTTTTCATTTGTGTTGGCCCTTCATATCTCTGCCTATTCATAAATTTTCTCCATTTATTGAAAGAAGAGTGCTTGGAAATTTATCCTGTCTTATTCATTTGAATAAATTCTTTTTAATTTTGGTACTCTTGCATTATGAGAGTTGCAAATATCTTTTCTTACTCTGTGGATTGTTTTTGCTTTTGTTTGTTATGTCTTTTCTTGCGCAGAAATTTAAAATTTCAATGTAGCAATTTATCATTTTATTATGGGTTGTATTTTCTGTCTCTTAAAGAATTTTTCTTTACTCCTTTAAACATAGACTCTTCTAAACATTTAAAGTTTGCCTTTTCTTCTTAAGGTTTGTAATCTACCTGAAATTGACTGAATGGCATAACTTTGGTACATTTAAATTCTAGGCTCTTCATTTTTATGTCACTAGAAAAGCAATTATACATATAAAAAGATGCTGCCAAATTTTCTTTTGAATTAAGGCATATACTCTTGAAACCATTGCTGTTATGGAAACTATGTAAGAATCAAATTTGATATAATTTTAATATTGTGTTAAACCTTTATCAAAAGAGTGATCTTGCATATTGCTTAATCATTTTGAGTCTATTCTTCTGCAAAAGTTACTATTAATACCTATTCCATGACTTGTATCAAAATTAATAGTTGAGCAACCTATGTTGCTTGACATACAGAGTGTGCTCAAAAACTGTAATAGACTTTATCTTTGGAAACGAAAGGAAACAGCAATCGCTTGAGAGAGCGAGAACAAATCAAGATGAATGCTTACTTATCTCATTTTAATACAGCAAGATAATGACAAATCAGAATAAATTAAGATTTGTTTATATTTAATAGGGCTTGCTTTATAAATTGGGTGCACTGGTGTTAGGTGCATAAATGTTTAGAATTATTATGTCATCTTGATGAACTGTTCCCTTTACCATTATACAATGGCTACCTTTGTCTTTCTTTACTTACTTTTGTTGTTTCGAACTCTATAATTATCTGCTGTGAGAATGGCTACTCCAGTCTTTTTTTTTTCTTTGTGGCTTGCATTTGGATGGAATATTGTTTTCCATTCCTTCACCTTGAATATGAAGGAATCTTTATGGGTTGGTGTATGTCCTTGAGACAGCAGATACTCCACTTGTATTTTTTATCCATTCCACTGTCTTCTGAGAGGGGAGGTCAACCCATTCACATCTATTGAGAGAATTTATAAGTGATGTGTATTTCTTTTCACTGTTGAGTAGAACTTCGCTGCTCTATTTTACCTCTAGAGCAATTGTGGTATCTGGGCTCTAAATTGATAAACTAGTGTTTTCATTGTCTTTTTAAGTTCAGTTATGTGCCTTAGTTCATTCACAAAATCAATTAAAGAAGCACATGCTTAGTGCTGGGTGCTACATTTAAAAATAGTTTTAAATAATCAGAACCTATTTTTTTTTCCTCAGAACATGTTCAATGGACTGAATTTTTCTTCCTTCCTATCAAATTTGTATGTTGACATCCCAGCTGCCAGTATTTCAGAATGTGACTTATTTGGAGACAGACCTTATAAGAGATGATCAAGTTCACATGAAATCCTTAGGGTGGGACCCTAATGCCACGTCATTGGTGTCCTTATATGAAGTGGGAGACACAGGGATGTGTGTAAACAGAGAAAAGGCCATCTGCAAGCCAAGCACAGAGGAGAAACCCAGCCTACTAGCACCCGATCTTGGAATTCCAGCCTCCAGAACTGCAAGAAAATAAATTTCTATTGTCTAAGCCACCTAGCCTCTGGTATTTTGTTACTATGGTAGTCCTAGAAATTAATACACATGTATTTAGTAAGTATCAAAGAAAATTGGCAATATTGTAAATATGCTAATTTGACCTGAATTAAATTATTAATACAGAAAATTTCAGAGCCTATACACAAAGGGACTTTGAAGAAATGCCGCCTCACGGCCTCTTTCCTCTTAATTTAGCTCAGCTCATCCATTGCCACCACGCAATGCTCTCTGCTGCTCTAGGCACTCTGTCCCCCTTCTCTGGCCCTCTAGATGGCTGAAAATAATATATTTAACATCAGAACCTCATTCTCATGCTGAGCCCTATATTTAAAACAAAAAATGGATCCACCTACCTCTTCGAAGCTGGTATAAGGGGAAGGCAGGCTCCTCTCTCATCTTGCCTTTCCACTCACACCCACTTTGACACCGGGACACCGCTCTTCAGTTTCTTTTTAATATGCTAAAAACCATTCAGCTTTATTTATTTAAACACATTAATTTCACACATAGTCTGAATAAAGATTTTTAAAACCCACCATATGTACAATGGTGAAAGTACAGATTACAAACTCTCAACTCTTAGGGTTCTGATACTGTGATCTATTGAGAGATTAGGATTTAACCCCAATTTACATCACACTTAATTATCAGCATAAGATATTTTCATGAGACAGTTTCATACTAGAACTGAGTTTGAAGGAAATAACAAAGCCCCCTCTCACTCTTATCTAAGTAGACAGACTACCTATGGAGTGAAGTTCTGCCTGGAGTTGGTATGGTTTGGGCTTCATAGTTAACCCATACATAGGTGTCAGGTCAAGTTCAGCCCTGGGGCACGTTTTCAGCTTGAGCTGTTGCAGGACAGTGGTGATGAAAATGAATATCTCGTTGCGTGCAACATCTTCTCCCAGACACTTCCGGATTCCCATTCCAAATATCAAAACTTTTTCAACCAGAGTTTTATTCAGTTCTCTCTTTTCATTTAGAAATCTCTCAGGTCTAAATAAGTTCGGAGTATCCCAAATTGTTCTGCATAAAATAAACAAAAGTAACATTTTAAAAAGCAATAATTTCATCACTTTTGCTCTTGTTGCCAACTTTTTGACAATAATTTGGGTTTGAATAAAATATTTTAAGTTTGAAATAGCCTTTATAAAGGCTTATATATATATATATATTATGCATACAGGGTAGGTATATGCAAAATATGTATACATAATTATGGTGACATACAATTTTATATATATAATTATTATGGATATATACATGTCACTTTCTCCTTTAATATTTGGCAAACTTACCTATTATAACAATCTAATATAATTATACTTAATTTTCACTAAAATGGATTGGGATTCATTAAATGGTGAATAAAACACTTGCAAATTTATTTCTATTTTTAATTATTTTAAACGAAAAGCTTCACAACATTCTCATAAGAATATTCTGAAATGGTGAAATACATAAAAATTAATAAATCTGTAACCTGTTTTTCTTTTTCTTTTTTTTTTTTTTTTTTGAGACAGAGCCTCAAGCTGTCACCCTGGATAGAGTGCCGTGGCATTACAGCTCACAGCAACCTCCAATTCCTGGGCTTAAGCGAGTCTCTTGCCTCAGCCTCCCAAGTAGCTGGGACTACAGGCGCCCACCACAACACCCGGCCATTTTTTGGTTGCAGTTGTCACTATTGTTTGGTGGGCCCAGGCTGGATTCAAACCTGCCAGCTCAGGTGTACGTGGCTGGCGCCTTAGCCCGTTGAGCCACAGGCGCCGAGGCCGACCTGTTTTTCTTTAAAGCAAAACCAACTAAGAAGGCTGAGACTGAGTCCCCTCTCTCACTCTGGTATACATCTGTCCAGGAGATGGTCTGTAGACATCGCAGGAAGGAGTCAGGTCTCCGAGGAGCTGCTCTGAGGGAGGGGCCACCCGTAGTGCCCGAATCATGAGCACCTGCTTCTCCTTCTATCTCCATCTTTTGTGACAGCCACTGAATTTGTTTTGTCTGTGACTCCCCATGCTAGTACGTTTCCTTATCACCTTAACCCACACATGAGTGACCACCTACCTTCATGAATAACTGAGTCACTTTATGTGTAGACGTCACCCTCTTTATAAAGGTGAAACTTTGGTTTTTGTCTCCACCAGAAGTCACAGACCTCAAGGGCTGTCCTCTACATGGTCCTCCAGTACATTTTGCTTGGGTCCTATCATCTTTTAAACATCAGTCATTGTTGCTAACCTCTAAAAATCAGATGTCATGTGAAAATCTTAATTTCCAAGTTCTGTTTTGTAACTGTAAGGGCCACAGGGACAATGTCCTCGTTGCCAGCAGTTCATGGGGCTGACTTAGGCATAGTATATGACCCCCTCATAAATGCTTCACAGAGTGTGATTCACTCTTTTGTAGTTTTGTCCTTCACTTAGTAGGTGCTTGAGTTTGTGACCTCTGCTTTAGATCAACCATGAACAATTCGCCATAATATAAAGTCTTGAGTTACATATTCATTTAGCTTAAACAAGTGTCTCCATATCAATAGTATTTGTTTAGCAGCACCTGTATTAACTTTGTTTGAACATTACTCAATATTCCATATGATCATAAGGTCTTAGGAGACTAGAATACTTAGGACTATATTAAATGAGAATAATTTCTGTTGAATTTACACTGATTGTATTTCTTTATATAATGGCTTTAAAAATGCTTAGTTTTAGTCAGTACAATCAGTAGGTGTTGGATCTACATGAGACTTTCCCTTCCCCATCACCACTGTCAATATCTTTGCTTTCATTGCATAAGGTACCTTCTTCTTAGCACTTCCTTTTATAGCTGATATGGGTGAGCTTATAGCTTCATTTTGCACAACAAATATTTATTGATATAAATTTATTGATATTTATATATATCAACTATGTGCCAGGCCATGATTTAGATGCTGGGGTAGAGGAAAAAAACAAGCAGACAAAAAGAACAACAACAACAAGAGGAGAGAGAGAGGAGGGAAGGGGGATATGGGAGGAGGGAGGGTGTTTGGGGGGGGGGCTCCCCTAATGTGCATAATGCAATGGTACATTTCAAAACTATTAAGAAATGACTACAATTGTGATGGATGTGTTACTTAGTTCAATATAAGCATTTCACATTGTATATCAAAGCAGTACCCTGAACCCCAGTAAATGCATCAATGTACAAAGTTATGATTTAATAAAAAATAAAAAAACAACAACAACAATAATAAATCCTTGTCTGGTGGCTTACATTTTAGTGGGGACTTCCAGACCGCATTTCAAATATCAACCGCTCATAGCCATGCAAAGGATAAGCCCATAAGGTCTTAACACACATCTCTCCTAATGAGTCACTTATCACATTGGATTTGCTTTGAATTGGATTTTTCCTAAATTCGTATTAAGATATGACCCTTACCAATATAGACAAGGGACAAAAATGGAATTTCTTTCTAACTTTTTTCAAGAGAAAGAGGAGTGAGTTTGGTTAAGAAGAATATAAATCTTTTCCAGATTAATACATAAACAACCAAGCAAGCAGATTTTATCTCAAGATGAATTTTAGTGACTTACTCATCATGGTTTACTTGATACATGTTAATAAAGATGCAGGTTTTCCTGGGAATGAAATAGCCATTCAGAGTGGTGTCTGCTGTAGTGCTGGGAAAGCAAAATACAGTATAAAATACAGCATTACAGGACATCTGTGAGTTCAAATAACTCATCTCCCAACTGCCTCCCACGCTTCACAGACTACATTTATTTAGGTCCTTTTTACCATAATATATCTTTTGTAAATCCTTATTCTTTCAATAATTAGAACAGTTTTCACTTCTTGTCAAATTAATAATTCAACCTTTTTTTAGTATGTGTTAAACAGATTGTACACTTAATATATTCAAGGCCTTTCTATGAACTAAAACTCTTAGTAGAAAATATCTCAATATTTTTAGGACGGAGTGAATAGGCCGACCAGATTACATTGGAAAACTATTCAGGGAATTCTGAAGTATTTCCTATGTACTCAATGGGTCTATGTCTATTTTCGGTAGATTAGGAAAACAAATGTCATGTCTTTTAGTAATTGATACAAAGAAAATGGAATTGAAACAAGGAAATCTGAATTCTGAATGCTGTTTTCAGCGAGACGTTAAGCAAATCTTAAATTTCCTCTATGACTGTTTTCATCATTTCACTGTTTTCTCACTGTGAAATGATGGCGTTGGTTATGTTGGGTGATCTCTAACTAGCTCTAGAGCTAATGTTTCAGTTTTCTAGTCTCATATTCAGACTCCTTACTGACAACTGTTCCCCTTTCCCCTTTATATCTCTTTAATTATTCATGGGTGAGAATAAATCACGTTATGTTTCCATGTAATAATCCCTTCCTCACTAGGTTGCCCTCCCACACGCTTCTCTATAATTGGAGAAGCTGAGCATTTCCATTTGGTAAGTTTGAGACAAGGCCCAGGACATATTTGTCTTAGCTACTTCTGGGAGCTCTCTTCACATTAGCCAGTCTGTAATAAAGACATATCCCATCTGCAATCAGGAGCATATTTTATCCTTCAAGGTGAGTCTGAAGATGTCCAACCCATCCAGAAACTATGGTTAATTCAAGTTAGAATTATTAGAAAGTTAACTCAATATAGATCTAAACCATATCATGTAAACTAGCTTTGATCATTTAAAAAAACGAATATTCCAATCTCTATCTGATCTACATACACTTTGGCAAATAATATCCATTGTGCCTTTGGCAAATAATAGGGATTTTATTCATGGGTGTCCTCAAAACCCATAGGGGAAGTCCACACAGCAATAGGCCTATTTTCTGGAAGGATTACGTCCTCTCATGCATAGCCACTTGCCTTTCTCAACACGTTCCTGTCCACACCTTTCTGTACATTCAGCTGCTCAGATTCTACTCACATAGGAAGTTTCATGCTGCTATTTCATAGAAGCATTGAATGGAGAACTTTATTTCCCAAGTATTGAAATAAAAGCATAAATAGGGAGGATTCTTTGCCTATTTATATGTTCCTAAAACTTTGTGTAGAAAAGTGGATTTCTACACAATTATTAAACAATCTATATGCAATAAATATTTATTAGGGTACAATTTGGTCTTTCCTCTGTGTGTGTGGTGTGTGTGTACATATGTCATATGAAATATCAAACTTTTGCTGCTTTTATCTAAGATTATTTCATTTATTTTATTTTATTTTAATGTATTTTATTATGCATTTTGATCTATTTCCTTTTTAAATGGCAAATTATAAACTCATAGGTATAGTAGAAAAGATCAGTCTTTACTTACAGGTAAAGTAGAATGGCTTTCTTGTGTGCACAGAATTTCTTGGCTTGTATCACGCTGCTATCATTGGTCACTGCATTTGCTCTTTTAGTTTGATATATTAATTTATTTCTTTACTTTTCATAATATAACAAATGTCTCTGTTCTAATAGAATTTATATTTCTCACTATCAATTAGACCCTCAGATAAGTGTCCGGGGCCATCATTTCCATATGTGCTTTTATTCCAAATGAGGACCACAAACTTGGCAGAGCTCCAGTATGTCTGAGCACTTTGCAGAGGTGTAGACAATACTCTTTTATGAAGCATCTAAAGCCACCTGAGAGAAGTCATTAGGACAGAAGAGTTGCTTCTTTAAATGTAGGAACTTCTATTAAAAAACTTAAGTTGAAGATGAAATTTGCTTTAACTGAAGGAAGATCTGACACAGCAGGGAGAAGAAGGGGATCACAGTGAAAAGATCGGCATCCTGTGTTACAAAAGAGAACCAGCTGAAGGGAAGCTAATAAAGGGAACTGCGTCACTGGCTACCCAGCCTTTCTCTGCTCAGTCAGTGACCTGTTTTGGGGGGACACTTCAGCTGAGGGCAGTGCAAGCTGTTGTGTTAATTACTAGATGATGACGTCAATTTCCCCAAGGCTGAAGGGAAGAGACATTTCCACTCCTTCACCATTTAAAGGGAGGAGAGAGAAAAAACACTTGAAAATCCATTTTTTAAAAAGTTTTCATTGTAGGCAATAAAAACAGATCAAAGCACCAGAACTTTGGTTCTCCTTATGCATATTTAATAAAGCCTACTTCTTAATCTCTGCTGGCATGCACCTGTGTGCTGGCGATTACGACATAAACTTCAGTAAACTTTCAAATGTCTATAATGAGGGCTCTGTTTCATCTATGTGTAACAACATTGTCTTCCTTAGTTTATTTTCCAGCAAAATTCTAGGCTGCTGAAAATGAAGCCACAATATCAGGAAGCTAAGCTGCTCATCAGATGATGCTAAGTGAGTTTTTACAACATGTTAACTCCTGTAAGATTAGCCTACATCACAAAATCCCAAAACTACAAGATGTTGGTGTGAATGTGGAGAGAAGGGAACACGTCAACACTGCTGATGGGAATACAAGCTCATGTGGCCTTTTTGAAAGGAAGTTTGGAGAATACTCCAGCAACTGAAAGTAGACCTACCATTCAATCCTACAATTCCTCTATTAGGTATATACCCAGATGATCAAAAATCATTCTACAACAAAGACATTCACACCAGAATGTTTACTGAAGCCCAAGTCATAATCGCCAAGTCATGGAAGCAGCCCAAGTGCTCATCGACCCATGAATGGGTTAACAGATGGTGGTATATGTATACGAGGGAATACTACGCAGCCATAAAAAGATGGAGACTACTCATATTTTATGTTTACCTGGATGGAGCTGGAACATATTCTTCTTAGTAAAGTATCTCAAGAATGGAAACAAAAGTATCCAATGTACTCAATACTACTATGAAATCAATATATAATCATCTACACATTCATACAAATGGTAAAACATAACTATAGTCCAGAAACAAGAAGGGAAGAGGAGGGAGAGAGTAGGGGAGGGGGGAGGAGGGAAGGTATTTGGTGGGACCTCATTTAAGGTGCATAATGCAAAAGTACATTTCAGAACTATTAAGAATAGAGCATTAATGTCTTACCACAACAAATAAGTAAGCGAGGAGATGGTTATGTTTAACAGTTAGATATAAGCATTCCACATTGTATACCAAATCAGCACATTGTACCCCATAAATGCATTAATGTACACAGTTATGATTTAATAAAGGAAAAAACATGTCACAGCAAAATTACACTACAGTTGGGTTATCTGTTTGTTTAGAATGTCTATAGCCTCCACTCTCTTGATTAGTACATATAGGGTGAAAGTCAATGGCATCATAGTTTAGCAATGAAAAGGACTCACAAAATATGCTTTCTCTGTACACAAACATTTATTAGATGGTTTCAAAATAAAAAATAATATTAAAATAATAGTGCATAATAGATTTTAAAGCACTTTAAATATTGCAATGTCTAAGATTCTTCACTGTCCCCGAACCCTCCTTGGTTACCTTTTCAAAGGCGAATCATATGCTTACCAATGTGGGATAGTAAAAGGCATGAAGGAGGCATGTCTGAAGATTTCATTTATGAAAGCTTCTGTGTATGGCATAATTTTCCTGTCTTCAAATCGGGGGGATTTCAGCCCAATGTTTCTACCTTAAGGAAAAGTATTTTTTAATTCATGGGAATAATGATAGTTATACAAATTACATTTTTCATTTGAAAGCACGTTACCAATTTCTTCCTGAATCTTGGCTTGAACATCTGGGTAGCATATCAAATAAAGAAAGCTCCAATACAGACATGTTGATACTGTTTCAAACCCTGAAAAGAAACAAGAGACCAAATGTCATAGGAAAACTGTATTAGCAATATTGGTATGCTCAATTTATTTCATATCTGAGTACTAAGATTTAGGAAAATCCATCTAAATATGTAGTATAACCAAAAATGAATAGAATCACCATTGAAATAATTATTATTTGTTAGGGTTGGTTTCAAAATATAGTTGTAACCTCTCACACTTTAGGATATCACTGTTCAAAGCATGGAAAACTAGAAATGCTGCTGAGGTTGAGGAAAAAATTGGAAGTTTTGGTGGGAATGTAAAATGGTGGCGCTACTATAGAAAACAATATGGAGCTTCCTCAAAACTTAAAAATAGCATGTTTATATTATACAACAATCCTATACCTGGGTATATTTCCAAAAATATTCAAAACATGATCTTGAAAAGATATTTGCTGGCTCGACACCTGTAGCTCAAGTGACTAAGGCGCCAGGCACATACACCAGAGCTAGCGGGTTTGAATCCAGCCCTGGCCTACCAAACAACAATGACAACTACAACCAAAAAATAGCCAGGGGTTGTGGCGGGTGCCTGTAGTTCCAGCTACTTGGGAGGCTGAGGCAAGAGAATTGCATCAGCCCAGGAGTTGGAAGTTGCTGTGAGCTGTGACGCCATAGCACTCTACCCAGGGAGACAGCTTGAGGCTCTGTCTCAAAAAAAAGAAAAAGAAAAAAATAAGATATTTGCATATCTATGGTCATTGCAACTTTATGATTGCCAAGAGGTGAAAGCAACCCAAATATTCATTGATGGATGCATGGATAAAGAAATTATGATGCATATACATCATTGCATATAATTCAGTCTTTGAAAAATAGATCGTGTCACATGGTACAGCATCGATAAGCCTTGAGGATATTAGGCTAAGTGAAATAAGGTAGTCACTAAAGGACAAAAACTATAGGATTCCACTCATGTGAGTTTTCTAAAGTAGTCAGAATCACGGGAACAAAGTACAGGATATCCCCAAAGTTGCCCCTCAAGTCACCATACATAGGGAAAATAGGAAATTACAGCTAAATGTACCTTTATTTATAAAATATCCATTATAACATTTTACAAAATGGGGGATAACACATAGAGAATATTTTGTAAATATTTTGTAACATTTGGGCAACTTTTGGAACACTCTGTATTAAAAAAAGGAGTTTCCCAAAGGCTGAGAGGGATGAAGGAAATCAATCTCGAAGGGACATATCATTTTATTTTTGCAAGATGAAAAACATCTAGAGATGTTTTCCAAACAAGGTGAATATACTCAACAGTACTGAACAGTATACTTAAACATGCTTAAAACTGTAAATTCAATGTTACAAATTTATAAACACAATGGAAAATAAAATTTAAAAAATATGTACGTTCATTTTTTTTTAATATAACAGGTTTATAACATTTATTTTCATAAAGAGAAGTAAAGTCACCTTATAACACATTTAACATATAAAGTATAATGCAGTGGTTCAGTTCAACACAATTACATAAGATTTTAATATTAAGAACATTTGCCAGCAGCTATAAAATTATAATGTTCAGATTGTTTCTCCTGCAGACTCAGAAAATAAATGTCTTTTACTGTGCAGTTATAATCTTTTTGCAACTCAAGAATCTTAAGTATTAAATTTTAATTAATCTAGGCTAAAACATAGCCTAACTTATAGTCACTATTCTGACTTCAAAATCATATCAAATATTAACAAATAACATATGGCCTTAAGGAAGTATCTTTCTTCGTAAATACAACTCACAAAATATTCAACAAAGTGTATATAGTAGTGCTGTACACACGACATAAACGGTTTTTCTAGAGCTTTTGTAGTATAATTTAACGATCACTGCATAATAGCAGATCTGTGATGTTTTTCAAGTAAACTATTAACTAAGCTCTAAATGTCAACATATTTCAGCTAATCATTTTGGGGCAAAAGCATGGATGCTTACTTACCAACCATCTCTTTAAGTGGTAATTTCCTTGAAAAGACAAGATTGATCAATCATTTAAAAGGCACTAATATTAAATGTTTAGCTAAACTCAATTTATGAAATGTTTGAAGGCTCAACTTGCAAATTCTTCAACTCCTCTGAAAATAACACATCCTGTGGTAATGAAGCCCTCTGTGTTAAGCTTTGTTCACAGTGGCTTCTTGCCAAAGGCTGACTGTACCAATTCCCTCC